>CM076575.1:266893834-267085129 GCA_034641835.2 Pinus albicaulis | reverse complement strand
TTTGATCATGGAAATAAAGTGTGTATAATTTTGGCCAAGTAAAATTGACAAAATGAAACGATAAGTGCAAGGATGGAAACAGAGACACTGCTTTAGATTTAAGGTTACAAATTAGTGCTCTGGAATACCATTTAGTGATCAGTAACAACACACAATTCATTTCAAAAATAATAATTTGAGTTTCAATCTTTGTAAAATTGTATTATGGAATATTCTCAAATGCCATAAATCTTTTGAATTTTTTAACAATTAATCAACATGGTTCAATTGGAGGTCTAAACTCGTCCAAGAATAGCATCATTTTTAATATAGGAATTTTCTAAAATTTATTGTTAATGTTCATTCAAATATAACATTGAATGTGAAATTTCTTACGAAGTTATTCAACACAAAATATTCAAATATAACAGTGAATGTGGAATTTCTTACTACGCTACCCAAAATATGGTTATCACTGTTACTCAACTTCAAATCTCGAAAGTAAAGGCACCATTAATCCCCTAAGAGTTTTCTGATCTCTAAATGGCATTCCACATCCAAATCATTTCAGCTTGCTTTCCTGCTGCACTTCTCATAGGTAGGGGCTCATGGCTTATAGCAAACTTGACCTTAAAGATAAAAATTAAATACTAGTGTTGCTGTAACATAAACTGAAGCTTCCAATATTCTTTCCCCCATTGCAATGACCACCCACAAGTTAAACACAATACTAACAAATAACAAATTTCAATTTAGTGTATTTCATGCTTGCTCTTTGAACGATGGAATGAATTTGTGCTGATCGCCATCCTGATCCGATTCAATGCCATATTCGCATTGTTGTTAGTGTGACTGGTTTTCGCCCTTTCACGCAGCACACAGCAAACTCTAATCAAATTCTGTATATTGAATGAAGGAAATTACACACATATTTATACAAGCAATAGTCTCAAGATAGGAATGCTATCTTGGACGTACAGTAATGTGATTGAGAGATTCTCTCAACCACACACTAAACTAGGAGAAACTATATTCTAGCTATTTCCTATTATATAGGAACAAACTCCTCAAATGGAGAATTACAACCATAGACAAGTAGGAATTAATTATTTCTAACTCCCCCCCTTAATGACTACTTGTCATGATAGTGATTCACAAAGTCTAGTTGTGGTCAAACATAACAAAGAATATGTCGACGTCCATATAAAAGAGCAACCATCCACCGGAATGCATGGGTACCAACCGCTGCAACCGCTAGTCCTGTAGGATGTCCTTCGCATACATGATTCTGTCGACCGTTTATCACTGCATATATGTACCTACAAATCCACCACCATCAGGCGAATTGCATGTGCAGAACCTCCAAAACACAATCTGCCTCTCTCGGACAGATCCGCAACTTCTCCGATCTGCTCCTCTCGCAAATCGTCAAACGAAGATGAGGCTTCCTGCGGATCCCCATGAAGTTGAGTTGGCGTCTTCCTGAATAAAAAATCCGCGCCTAGAATAAAAACCTTGGCGCGAGTTTATCGTGCGCTTCCACGCCATTCCCGTGATTTGGCGCGTTGGCACGAGTATGTACTGAACAGTTGCGCCAATTGCGCTTCTCAGCATGACTGTCAGTTAAGAAAGCACACCAACCCCCTTCTTCTCAGAGATTAATGAATCATCTGAGACTGAGCCAGGTGTTATTGCAGTCCACCTACTCGATTGAGCACAAAGCTCTGCTGAGCACACAGCTCTCATGTACACACGGCCATTCATGTACATGCGGCCACAAAGGCACCTCAAGCCACAAAGGCTCTATAGATGGTTTCTGGCTCACCACCAACCATCACTTTACAGTGACAAAAGATGGTTTCAGGCTGACCATAAACCATTACAAAGTGGTTTTAAGATCACCACGAACTTTCAAATGCCTTTACCAGGCTTACATTCCATACTTCAACATTTGGAGTTTCTGGGTACATACAATGACCATTACAACAACTGGACTTGCTTATGACATGCTAGGGAGTCTATTCCACAAACCACACTAACTCAAACAAACATCTATTTTGTTGTCCACCATAAACGTTGTTGCTGCTTCATTACCACATCTGTTCATTGTTCACATCTTGGGCATCCTTGTCTGTTCAAATAGCTTCTTTGAACTCCATGCTTAACCTGTCATTCGTTAGAGTTGCAAATTCTAACAAAATAAATTTTCCTACATTGAGTTAGCTAGGCTCAATAATATTTAAACATGATTCCAAGAAAATACAATATAAACTCCTCAAATTTAATTTCTCTATCTCTGCCCATAGATGATTATTTTCCAAGCATACCAGTAACCATTCCAACGATACCTGCGGGGGGTCTACTGATAAAGAAACAGAACATAGGCACTCACAGCCAGACGAAGAGAACACAATTTTCCCTTCAAGAACATTACTCCAGGACTCCATGGTCCAATCCTCCGTTGCGTTTCAGTATCCACTCCCCTGGAAACACAATGCCACTTCCCCTACAGTATCAAGGCTAGTTACTGCTCTCAAGCATACTGCCTCATGATTGCTACTTTCCATCACCATCTACTCCCCTGGTCACACCAGGCACACACAAACACGATCATCATGCAGCTCCAACCACTACCCTTTGATGCTATTTTCATTGTCATGTCATCATCATATCTGGTAGTAGAACATTCCTGAAAATAAATTTGTTTATTGTTGGAACGGGCAATTCCAACAAAAACTAGCACTCGTGACAATAGTTGCCCAAACTAAATGTCACAACATTTAATTTAACCAGATTTACATTACTCACATGACCATTTAAAAAAAAAAATATTAAGCACATGACATCATGGGAGTAATAAGATCTATATAAAAAATGCATAAAAAATCTCCAGTGAGATGTTCATAAAGATCTCAACAAATTCTCCTGCAAGCAAAAGTGCACGACATGCACCCCGATCAGCTTGAACTGAATACAATCCTCTTGAAAGCAGCGCTGAAAAGAGAAATAGCAGTGCTCCCATGCGGCTCTAGAAGATGGGAAGCATTTCCTGAGTTTCCTTCACTCCTCCAATCAAACTCCCACCTACAAAACGGCGACCCATTACAACAGCCGGAGCAGCAAATTGAACAGGCTTTTCTGGCAAACCAACTATGACCAACTTCCCATTCCCCTTTAACAAACTAAGGAGGGGCTCCACGGGATGATTAGCAGAGACTGTGTCAATAATATAGTCTAAGGACTTCACTGCAGCTTCCATCTGTTTCTCATCTTTGCTGATGATGAAGTGATCTGCCCCTAAAACTTCTCGCGCTTCCTTTGCCTTGTTAGGCGATGTACTTATTACCGTAACATCCAACCCAAAAGCTTTGCCAAATTTGACAGCCATGTGTCCCAAACCAGCAAGGCCCACCACGCCGAGTCTCTTTCCAGGCTCTGTCATTTGGAAATATTTCATGGGGCTATACATTGTTATTCCCGCACAAAGTAATGGCACAGTGGCATCTAATGGAAAATTCTCTGGTACCTTCACCACAAAGCTTTCGTTACAAACCATCAAAGATGAGTAACCTCCAAAGGTGACAGAACCATAAACATCAGTTCTGCCATACGTCAAAATGACCTTCTCACAGTATTTTTTTTGCCCTTTAATACAAGTATTGCAATACTGACAGCTGCCAACCATACAGCCCACGCCCACTTGATCTCTAGCAGCAAAATTCTTCACTTCTGCACCAACTTTGACTATTGTACCTACTATTTCATGGCCTGGAACCATTTGGTATAGGGAACCTTTCCAATCGTTACGAATCTGATGTAGATCAGAGTGACAGATTCCGCAGTATGCGATCTTGAAAGTAACATCATGCGGCCCAGTGTTCCTGCGAGTGAAATTGAAGGGCAAGAGAATTCCAGACTCGCCCCTGGCAGCCCATCCTTCGACATTAAACTGACCTACTTCCTTCCCCATCTTCTCTTTTTCACAACAATTAAAATAAATTTGATTAAGAAGCAACAGCTCAGCAAAAAAAAAAAAACAAAGAAAAATTCCACCCATGCTGATTTTCACTTCTAAATCTCCTTCCCGTTCCAAATCCCCATCAACCAACTCACCCTTTCTGCCTTCCAGAGCAGTCTTGTACATACTTATCTCCCAATACTTAGCATCCAACATATCTTTATCCGTCGAATCAAGTAGATCAGTAGTATTTGTCGATGTGACAGCAGTCGAATCAAATGCACCATCGTGGCCACCAATTGATTTCAGCGGAGAAGGATTCAAAACCACATCGATATCCTGCATAATTTTAGAAATAAAATTATGTACAAAGAGGGTATTATTAGCATCAGAACTAGATTTCTCTGCAGGCTCCATGAGGTCAGCTACAACAATGGGCTGCAGGGGAATGGTCGACGAATCAGCCTCCATGCGGCGAAACACTATGATGAGCATTTGCGTAAGAGAGGCCTTAGCGATGGTCTGATTAACCACGTTTTCGCTGCCCAAGTAAACATTATAGCAGGTCCGCATGGCCTGCAACAGGAAATCTCCATCAATCCTTAAGCTTGTAGATGTAACCCCAGAAAGTAGGGTCTTGAGAACCAGGAGCTCGATATTCTCGTCTCCCAAATCGTGGCACTTGCAGACTGATTCCATGAGTTGAAGTAGAAGCTTGCTCTCAGGGCTACCGGTCGCATCAGCCTCACCCCTGATGTGACCGTAGGCTATCAATCTGTATGCAATCCATGGCAGGTTCCACCATTTTCACGAAACCTGAATCGCAAGCTGCAATTAGAGGCTGTAGTATGATTCCTGCATCAGCTAGGCTGAAAGAAACGGGCCCGTCAACAACAGGGGCGACGTAAGGATTTTCCGATTGTTTCTTGGCAGTTGGCTGTGCGACCGAAAGCTTCTCCAACACGACAATCTTTAAACCACGCAGAACTCCAACGATCACAACCTCCAAATCTTGTCACTACTTCCAACAGTCTGTTTCAATCCTACGGCAGTGCTTCCAAATTGCTACAACATCAAACCAAGCTCGATGGACAAACAAACAAACAGCTAAAAACAAAAAACTCTTTTATTTCCTATTTCCCTCAGCCCACGAGGGGCCGAGGCCCAAGCTCTGATACCAAGATAAAATAGCACACAACAAACTCTAATCAAATTTTGTATATTGAATGAAGGAAATTACACACATATTTATACAAGCAATAGTCTCAAGATAGGAATGCTATCTTGGACATACAGTAATGTGGTTGAGAGATTCTCTCAACCACACACTAAACTAGGAGAAACTATATTCTAGCTATTTCCTATTATATAGGAAAAAACTCCTCAAATGGAGAATTACAACCATAGACAAGTAGGAATTAATTATTTCTAACTTTTTCCCCATTGCAACGACCACCCACAAGTTAAACACAATGCTAACAAATAACAAATTGCAATTTAGTGTATTTCATGCTTGCTCTTTGAACGATGGAATGAATTCGTGTTGATCGCCATCCTGATCCGATTCAATGCCATATTCGCGTTGTTGTTAGTGTGACTGGTTTTTGCCCTTTCCCTATAAATTTTGTATCTCTACTAGTGCCATTAATTTGCTAGTTTTCCATACGAGCAAGGACAAGGCTAAAGAAGAAACAAAGATGCAATGAATGAAACTGCGTGAATCTTTCAAATTCAGATGAATGGATTTGAAGAAATAAAATTAGCCCTGAAATTTGAGCGGTTAATATTAAATTTGAATTTGAATTCAAATGGCTCATGATTTGAATAATATTAATGTCGCCATTGTAGATGGATAGGGTGTTAATGGTTCATGTACATCATACCATATCTTCCTAGTGCGCATCATGCCCATCATACCATAGCGTCGCGCTCTCTGGCAGTCATGGAAGTTTGTCAGATGTACCTGGTAAGGTGAATTAAATATGGCTCGCGGACAGAGACAGGAGGAGCACTGGGAGACCGGAAAATCGCCGAAGGGGGTTGCCGGAGGTGTCAAATCACCTCTGGTTTGTCCCAGCTTTAGCTTCTTTCTTAAAATTTATTTACAGTGGGGGACCGAATACAGGTCATTTAATGCGCCTGGGTATGGAGCAAACGATTTCGCTGGCTTCTCGTGATATCTAGACAAAATTTCTCTTGGTCTCTGCCTCATCGGGCGAAACCTTATCAACAAATGTGGCATCTTCGGGGAGGCCACCGAGTACAGGTCATTTAATGCGCCTGGGTAAGGGCTAAACTTCTTCGCTCCATTTAGAGTCTATTTCCTCCAATATCAATGTGAAGATACAGAGCGATCATTCTGTCATCTCTGGTGGAGCGGACTCTCTCTACAAACTAGAGGCTTCCCGCCTCTTACAACCTCACCTCTTTGCCTCCAAAACACTGCGTATTTGATGTTGTGCTGGTGCCAAGTTTCCAAACATGTCAATAGAGCAGTATCTTGAAAGGATTCTGAAGAATGTTAACTGCACTCTTCTGTATTTGTGATAGCCTATGCCTCATTCAATTTCATCTGCAATTTCGCATTAAGTCTGTGAACGTCCACAGGTTGTTGATCACCGCGGCCATGGTTGCCAAGTTTCTCGAGGACCTGTAAGCAAATTTACTAATCAATACTCTAATTACCATATACTGTTCTTTGTTTCTTGTTTTTATAAATACCATTATTTTCCAACATTGTTTATTTTTTATTATGTGAGTAGGAATTACAGGAATTCGTATTAAGCCCGAGTAGGAGTAAGCAGCTAAAAAATAAATAAAATAGAGATGGAATTCCTATTTCTGATTGGCTTCAAGTTGCAGGTGAGCGTAAACATTTTCTAGAGTTATTGCTCTCATCTGGAGAGAGAGGTGGTGTTGGGAGGAGGATTCCCAATTGAGAGAACCCTTCTTCCATTCGTCTTTTTTGGTGCTACACTACAAAAACTCCAATGCCACGGTACATGAGGATTCCAAAAACCAGAGATTTGATCTTTGGTGCGGCTAGACAGGACTTCTAATTTGACAGAAGGGTATTGCAAACTAATTTATTTCTTTGAACAGACTGGAATCTATTCCAATTGTGGATTTAAATATGGAGAGAAGGACAAGGGCGTGGAGGGAAGCTATGAATGAGGGCAGATAAAGTACATCAAATTTGTGTGCATGGTAAAATACAGTCCATCACTTTGTTGTATCATAACCCCAAACTAGTTGTAACCCTGCCTCAGCAACACCAGTGATCGTTGGCAGCGGGGCCAAGGCTTGTGCCTACTTACAAAGTAGTCAATGCCATAATAGATAAAAAAAGAGGATGGGTCGGCGTCGAGATGTGGGAATACACTAACCGTTGTGGCAGTTGTTGGGGACGAGGGCGGTCGTGGATATATTGGTCCTTGTTTGATTTTTTTCGGAGGTGCCGCTGCACTAGAGGGCAATTCTGCGGCTACCGGACCACAGTCCTCTGGTGGGAATGCTGGAATTATTATGTTTTTCAAACCAAACTCCCAATCCCCTTGTAATTCATGCATTCGTAGGAATCAGGAAAATTTAAAAAATTTGAAGGAACCTAAGTTTTTATTTTGGCAAAGTTAAAAATCTTGGCAAATATTTATAACCTGAAGAATTCTGAATTTTAAAGGTTTTGCAAAACCTTGAATTTTTTTAGAAATTCCAAAGGACTTATCTGTTACATAAACAAACAAAGTGAAATATTAATTTTGAAATGGCCAATCCTTTTCACCCCAAGTTGAAAAATTCCAAAGGAGTTATCTGTTACATAAACCAATAATAATGAATTTCTTTTATATTTTACTGAATTTAAAAAAGAATAATGATTTTTTTTTTAATCACATCATATCAATTATCGGGGCAGCTGTTTATTCGTCAGACACGACAAATTGGAACAGTAAAGACGGCCATCTTGTTGGCTTTCTGAATAAATAAAATCTGCCATCAAGTCAAGTTGGACGAAAGGAGGGTAAGTGAAGGAGATGGCAAGAACATTTCAGGTTGTCAGGTGCGTGATATGCAAGGAGACAGGAAGGCATTGTAGAGGAAGGAGAAATAGATTGTCAAGCTAGATGATGGGATTGTCATTGTGAAACTGGTATGTTTTAAATCCCAGCATTGTTTCAATGTTATTTGTTATCTCCAGAGCGTACACATGGTATGCATTCTCGTGTACTCATCTTGTAGATGATTGTCTGTCGATACCCCCTGAGGTTCGGAAGAGTTTTCATTGATTCAGACTCTCATTCTTATTGGATAGCTTTTTACACTTCCCTTCATGTTGAGACCATTGTCATATATGAGTTTTCACATTCATTGGATTAGCAAGGGCCCCATAACAAACTGTGAACGATCATTTTAGATAGTTGGCTAAAGAGGAGATAGTTGTCATTGGTCCGGGCATTCCTCCTGTGTATCTGTATCATTGAAGCTTGAGGGATCACCATTGGCTCCATTGTTTCTATACCAGATTATATGAGTACACTATATTTCCATGACATTTTCCGACGAGGTGGAGATTGGTCTAATCATTTTACTATCATTAGTTTCTTATATCTTTCTTTCAGGCCTATTGACATTGTGCTATCCGAATGAACGGATATCTGGCTGAATCCTTTTCTCCATCTGACCCTTCTCCCACTACACAGCCTTATGCTATCTGTCACAAATGGTACTATCTTTGGCGGATGTGGATTGATTTTCTACATCTTACAAGGCCATGCAAAAGCTACAGTTTTAGACTCTGTGGTAGATGGTGGATTTTTCCAGGCTGTTTGTGTTGTTGTTGTTGCAGCGATTAGAATCTGTTTCAGCTCTCCTGGTTCTCTCGACTACCATTTTCAAATTGAACATTTTTCCGGTGGTCGGAAATGATCATTCAATTCCAATTGATCCGTTGGTGAGCCTACCTACCGCAGTTAGTGCATTGGTCTATATCAAATCCAAGCAGATCTTGATTTTGAATAAAGGGCGGCTATTTCAAAATCCCCAAAACGATATTGTTTGTCTACACCATCTAAGATATCTGCTCTATGCTATTCTCTGGCTACGGACCTTTCATTCATTGCCCTTGGAACATTGCCTCTTACTCTCTTTATCTGTTTCTTCCTGGTTTCTTTTGGGTCTCCTTTTTTGGATCAGGTAGTTTCTGGATGCTGAGGTGTTTGGAGTTCAGTGATTAGACAATATTTTTTATTCCCTTTGTTCAGAAGATATCTGTACTACTACAACTACAAATCTTCTGGCTATCTGGGTAGATGTTACTTCTAATCAATTTTATGCTCTATCATAGCTGGTGCATGCGGTCTGGTGTCCTTTATAGACAGACTCCTCTGTCCATCAGATTTTAATGATCCTGGAGTTTCTTTCGAGGCCTCTTATGCTCCTTTATCCTTCTGACGGTGCTCTGGGGGTGGATTCTTTATTATCAGTCTCTGTTTGAAATGGAGAGGTTGGATCAAGTGTACTTATCAAATGGGGCCAGCCTGGGCCTTGATTCCCACTCATCAGCTCATGATGCTCTCATTAATGCCACCTTGGAAGCAGAAAAATTAAACAGTCGTGATGATGTGGTTGACAACTTGATAATTCTACAGGCCTGCAAAGGACCAGCATCTGCCGAGGGGAATAACCACCTGGGGGCTAATGATCGGAACGTTTCTAAGAAGATTTCTGGAAGTAGAAACAGAAAGCAAGCATTCTACAAACACAACACGGTGATAAAGGAAATCCAATTGGATCATAATGACTTATGCCGTAGGGTGGCTAGCCTACAGAAGAGAGTTCTGATAGGGAGATGGATGTTTCCTGATGGAAAGAACATAGATATGAATGAATGGGTTAGACAGGTATGGATTCCCTACATTGGATACGCGCATCGAGTCAGTATGCTCCTCAACGACTGGTTTTGCATCCATTTTATGGATGAGAGAGATATCTTTAAGATCTTGAACCACACCTGGGTCAGAGGTCATTGCTACATGCAACTAATTCCATGGTACTTGGGTTTCAACCCAGTAATGGAAGCTCCTAAGAGCTATTGTGTTTGGGTCAAACTCCCAGGGCTTCCTCTGGAGTTTTGGACTCATAAGGCCCCCAGATCCATCAGAAAATCTATTGCTAGCACCAAATACATAGATCCAGGAATTGTCGGGGCCAGCGACAAAAGGATTGCTTGGATATTAGTCGAGGTGGATTTTGTTGGCGGTCTCCCGGGTGATGTTGACCTTTTATGGCATCAGCGTCGTCACAGACAGCGCATCGATTATTGGGGGATCCCTTTTCGATGCCTTATTTGCTACCGGAATGGACACCTCCGTGAACACTGTCCACTCCGACGTAAAATTGATAAAAAAAGACAAAATAAGGTGAGGGATCGTTTCAGAAATAAAGCTGTTGACAATCCGTGTGACCACTTCACAGGAAATTCCTGCCCTATTTCCTCAGATGAGGAGGACGAGTTTGCTTCCACAGATGCTCCGAGTGATAGAACCATATTGGTTGATGATGGGGGTGGCCAACCTGAGATTGACAATTCGAACAAGATGGATGCACCTGTTCCATCGAATATTCGGGATGTTGGCTCGGACATTCCTCATAGTGAGCCGGGATTGCCTGATAGCATTTCGCCTCCGAACAAATCCAATATGCAACATGGTCCACCACAAGGGTTGGATGTTGATGGGGTTGACGGTCTTGCGGGGGTGGCAGACCTTTTCCAACCGACAATCATTCCTGATTCTGGCCCAATCGAGCATCTTGAAACATCTCTTCTTCATTCTGTTCCTTCTGGTATGTCTGAGAACCCCCATCCTTCTCCCTTCACCCTTCACCAACCAGGGGAATCGTCTGTCAATCATGTTGAAGATACTAATTTCCCTCACCTTTTGTCCTCAACTGATGACCATATCGATCCAAAATCTTCGCATAACTCGATTGGATCGGATATTGAATCGCTATTAGGGGACCCTAACTTGGATCTCACTGCCCTTACGGTCTTCGATGGCATCATTGCTTCTCTCGACATGGTTATATCTCCATCTAGAAGGTCCAATGTCACCATTCGTAAAAAACGAAATAAAGGCCCTCGACACCCTAGGATTTCGCCTAGAGCTCTTTCACATGGCCCCGTCGATCTGGATAACTTCACCAACATCCCTATAACCGAATCTGAGGAAATTAATCATGATATTCGAGTGCTTAGAGCAAGTCAACCCGCCGAGGGTTCTAAATGACATTGTTCCTAACCATGAACATTTGAGGAGTGGGAGATGCCTCCAAACAACTTCGCCTGAGGAGTATATTCAAAGAAGCAAAGTCTTGTATTATATTGTGCCAAGAGACTCTCTGTAATCGCGTCAAGGCAATTAACTCTTTAGTATCTGCAAAGGCTGGCGTGCAGTTGCTGTTGACGTTGTGGGTCAATCAGGTGGACTCATTGCTCTCTGGGACCCTTCGTGGGGGAATTTAAAGGCTTTTAAATTCTTTGGTGGGATTATATTGGCTGGTAAGATCAGGGGTTTTACAGGTACCATTCACATTGTAAACCTATATGCCCCATATCAACACAGATTGATTTTCTGGAATAGATTTAAAGCCATAGGGATTCTATCGCTAAGGAATTTGATAATCATGGGCGATTTTAATTCTACCATGAATCTGAACGACATATGGGGAGACAGGGCTAGGGGGGATCCATTGGCGGATTTTCTTAATGCATTATTTACGGATAACAATCTGGTGGACATCCGTCCTTCGCCAATAACCCCAACTTGGACAAATAAGAGGACTGGTTCAGATTTTATCGGTAAAAGGCTCGACCACGCATTGGTAAAAGACAACCTTATTTCTGCATATGGGCTTCCTCTATCTGAGGTGTTAATTTCCCAAATATCCGACCACATGCCAATCTTGCTGTCCTGGAGTGTGGGAGAAAGGTCTTCGGGGCTACATTTAAAATTCAATAGGGCCTGGATGGAAGACAAAGAATTCATACAGCTCATTCAGACAGTTTGGTCTCAGACAACGACAGAGCCAGGGCTGAATGGATGGAATCTCTTCTTCCATTAATTACAGCGGCTGAAACAAGAGACCAAAATATGGGAGATTAATAAGAAAAGGATCCTCAAGGCTGAATTGACTGCAATTCAGCAACACATGAAAGCTATTTATTTGTGTTTCAAGGACTGTGCCCCAGACAACCAAACATATGAAACGCTCAAGACATTGGCTAACAGGGAAAAAGATATCCTAAATTTTGAAGAGATATCATGGAAAATGAAGAGCAGGATCAGATGGATTAAAGAGGGAGACCGCAACTCTAAATTTTTTCATCAATGTGCCAGTGAACGTAGAAGTAGGAACACAATATGGAGGATCAAAAACGATGATGGAAGTTTCGTTTCTTCCACGCCCAAGATTCAGGAGGCTGCATACAAACATTATAAATCATTCTATCAACAGGATCAACAGATCGATGGCAACTGCCAACAATGGATTATTGAACATGTCGGTAGATTTTATGAGGAGGTTGATATACCAACACTGGATGCAAAAATTACTGAGGCAGAGGTCGAAGGGGTACTAAAATCTCTGCCACAAGACAAGTGCCCAGGTCCTAACGGCTGGACCTCTGAATTTTTTATATTATTCTTCGACATAATGGGAGCCGAGCTGACACAAATGGTGGAACTCTTCAGAACTTCTGGTCATATACCAGCATATTTAAATTCTACATTTATCGCTCTTATTCCAAAAATTGACAACCCCACTACATTTGGAGAATTCCGCCCAATTTCTCTCTGCAATCTGTTATATAAGATCACATCCAAACTTATTGCGAACAAATTGAAGAAGACCCTTTCTAAACATATTTCGCCAGAGAAGTATCATTTTCTTCCTGGTAGTTCTATCCATGATGCAATCGCGGTCGCCCAAGAGATCCTCCATTCCATGCACTCAGAGAAAAGAGAGGCATTGATAATGAAGGTTGATCTATACAAGGCTTATGATACCCTCGACTGGTCATACATCCGATTGGTCCTATTTAAGATTGGACTGCCGCTGAGGATCATCCGCTGGATCATGTCCTGCATTACCACTGTTCGATATGTTGTGATTGTGAATGGACTGCCTACGACATTTTTTGCGGCGGGTCGGGGACTCCGACAAGGCTGTGCATTGTCCCCGCTCATTTTCATATTAATCATGGACAGGTTCAGTCAGTTGATGAAAATGGCCACTCATAAAGGACACATCTGTGGTTTTCATTTCTCTGATTCCATTTCTGTCACCCATTCTTTATTCGTGGATGATATGCTGCTGTTTGGGATTCTTAAAAGGAATCACTGGCTCTACATTCTCTTTATTCTTAACAGGTTTGCAGCGGCTACTGGATTGTGCATCAACAAGGCTAAATCCTTCTTATTATATGAGTTCGGTGACATGGACGAGATCAGGTTCATTGCTGATTCTCTCGGAGTTGGTATTCGAACACTCTCTAGGGGTTTGAAATACCTAGGTTTCAATATTAAACCTTGTGGTTACAAGCGTTCGGATTGGCTATGGCTATTAGAACGTTTCAGATGTAAAATCAACAAATGGACCCACAGATGGCTATCCATGGGCAGTAGATATACCATGGTGCAGGTGGTATTATCTCAACTTCTGGTCTATTGGGGTCACTTATTTTACTTGCCCGCAAATATTGTGGTTGATATCAACAGAATAATAGCTCATTTTCTATGGAATGGATCTACTAACAATCATAAATTTCACCTAGTCAAACTCGATATCCTGCGCAGACCCAAGGAGCACGATGGCTGGGGCATCCTGGATACCAGGATTTTTAACACGGCTCTGCTCATCAAGTCTTTCTGGCGAGCTATTATCGGTTCAGGTATCTGGTCAGACATTATTAAACACAAATATTTAGAAGATGACACCCTACATAATCTGCTCTGTAACTTTTTCTATGTCCCTACGATCTCCTCCTTTATTTGGGGAAGTTTTATGAAAATTCTGAATCAAACAACTAGCAGACTGACGTGGAGATTCCGGGACGGAGGTAGAATCCCATTGGGGGACTTAAAAATACATGGTTTCGACAGGCGTTGCAAATTATCTGCCCGTCTTGTCCACAGAATGGCGCATAGAGGTCTCCTTTTCCTTTCTCAGACTATAAATAATTGGTCTTTGGGCGCACCCATTTTTAAGAGCGCAACACAAATGAACTTACAAGGCGTGGATGCCGCAGAATGGGAACTTACGACACAGTCACTGAGGGCTTCTGGGCTACATCATGAAGCTGGCGGTGACTACATTATCTAGGATGGACCGATGGTGGGGCATATGCCTCTTGTGCATGATATTTATCTCAAATTAAACTCCCAGGTATATGTTGAACATTACTCTCGTATTTTTGCCCCATTCTGGAAGCGGAACCTGCCTACGAAGATTTTCCTTTTTGGGTGGCTCGTTTGGAAGGACAAAATTCTATCCTGGAATAATCCGCAGAAAAAACGGTTTGCTAGGACCTAGTAGATGCGCTCTTTGTGGTTGTGCTGAAGAATCCACCACGCATCTCTTCATTTTGTGTCCAAAGGTAAAACAAATCTGGAACTTTTTCTTTGCTCATAACCATTTCCAGTCTAGCATTTCACAAGATTTTATTTCTATCGCTCGAGAATGGGATTTGATGAACAATAGATTTCGTTCCCTGCCTTTCTTTATAATATGGGAAGTATGGATTGCTAGGAATCGGCTAATTTTTTATGACTGACCTTTTAACTTAGCTCACGTCTATTGGGCCATTATGCGTCGGATTGATGATCTCCCCATCAAACAAATCAAAACAATTGATGGCTCTCGAAGAATCCGGCCCCATGAGGTTGGATTACCAGCGATTTTTTTCGACGGTGCTTGTAAAGATGGAATTATGGGTTGTGGAGCCTGGATAAAAATCTCCGACAGAGAACGAATTCATTTACACTGGAATGGAGGCCCTGGTACTAGCAACAAGGCTGAATTGATGGCACTTTGGGGCGGGCTATATGCTGCAGCTAAAACGGAATTAACAGATATTCATATTTATGGTGACTCGGCGTGGTCATTGGCTACATCAGGGGCACTCTGCACATTCAATCTCCAGACCTACAGGGATGGATTAACAGAACTCTACATATTTGGCAGATTCTTGGCTCTCCTCCATTAACCCACATCTACAGAGACCTGAATATGAGAGCTGATGGTCTATCTAAAATGGGTTTAAATGCTGAATATGGGGCCATCCTGATGGTTCAATTCAGGGACGGGATCTGCACATTGGAATCATCAATCCTTATCCCTTGACTGCTGGTAACCAATTTTCATCTATGTTGTTTTTTTGTATCTACTAATCCTCTTTTTGCTCGACTTTTTTCCTGCGTCGCTCTGCCTACAACACTCAAGCAAGCCTGATTTACAAATCTACAAGCGAGCCTGATGGATGTCAAGCGAGCCAGATCACTTTTTATATGCACAGATGCTCTATCAAGCGAGGCTGATGCCTATTGGTCAATCCATTTTGAACGCTGGGTGTCGTCTATATTCTATCCAGCGTTTTCACAGTCACTCTGTTCAGGACTATCCGAAAAGCAACATATCCTTTCAATCACAATTGCGTATCCATCAAGCGAGCCTGCTCAGACTTGTTCCCAATTGCTGATCCATCAAGCGAGCCTGTTTTACTTTTTTTTTTGCCTACAGGTTTTTTTTTCGGCTTTAAGTGAGCCTGGTTTATAACAACAGATGCCAACTTGCTATGCGGGGCTCATTTGAATTTTCTAACAGATTCTGCCGAAGGAATATTTAGGCTCCGGATTTTTAGTTTCTAATGCAAACTGGTCCAAACTAACTCCCAATAACTGCAATTTTGCAGTTCATCTCTGTTCCTTGGGCTGTCTGTCTCCTCATATGCGAGCCAGATCTTATTCCTCGTTCCTATTGCTTATGTTATGGTAGAGTCCAGATTTTTTCTGGACTCGAAATTAGTATTGGGTGATATTTCCCCTGTGATGTTTTTGGTCAAACTAAATCCTCTGTCTTGTCACCTTCTTCCTTAGAAGTTGTGCATCGGGACGGATTGTTTTTTTTTATCAGGCGTTTTCATCAGCCATGATGGAATGTATTGTCGAACTATGTACTGTTAATTCAAACAACGTTTTTTTCTTTCTGAAAAAAAAAAGTTGGACGAAAGATCGTACGACTATAATGACCATTACTAGCAATTTGTTTGATTGCAGACAAAAGTTAAAACCATCCAATTCAGAAACGTGGTTCTAACACTTCTAGTAATCTTAATTTGTATAAGAGTTTTCTTTTTGTGAAACCTTAAATCTTTCCTGAGCACTGTTTACATTGGAGTGAGATATTAGTCACTGGTTTTTCGTCTTTGGTGAGTTTACATGGAACGAATTTGTTTGGTATTTTTCTACGTTTTCTTGGCAAATCTCAGGTACTGAGATTTTGTAATGGTTTTGAAGTAGTTGACTTGATCTGTGTATTGGTGCAATTTCTCATTTAAAAATTTTGAGTCAAAAAGTTTGGTTTGGACTAAATCTGAAAAAGATAAAAATTTTAAAGGAAAGAAAAAAAGACTTTGTCCAAATTTGAGTTATTGACTCTTTGCTTCATTTTTAGTTACAAAACAAATTTTTCATTTTCAAAATGAAGATGTACTGTTATTGAGGTGTGAAAGGCTTTGACAAAGTCACTATTATTAATTTTTCAATAAATTATATATATATATATATATATATATATATATATATATATATATATATATATAGAATTATGAATTATTATATAAATTATTTTATAACTATTATTAATTTGAATTATCTCGCTGGATGTTCATAACGGAATATGCATTCATTCTTTCTAGATGTTTTTGGGTCTTAAGTTGTTAACCTCTTTTCTTACTTCTAAAAAAGATGAATTTTTAGCTATAAAAAAAAAAAAGTAATTATAAGACATATTCGAGTCTCAATTTCATATCATTTTATAAATTATTTTTTCTTTTTTTCTAAGCAATTTAAATAATAAATTATATATATATATATATATATATGATAGATAAATTTCAATTGAATTAATCTCTAGTGTTTATTTAGAGTGGTTGGAAGGAATAATTATTATCCTTCCTTTCAAACTCAATTTACTTTTACTTAAATGACATATTGAATTTATAGAGAGTGTACTATTGTAATACCATAGTATTTATTTTTAGTATTTTTTTATATTTTCTGAATTTGAACAACCTATATTATATTTCTTTTCATCCTCTCTTCCTATACCATATTTTTTATCTTTAATTACATTGTTTTGCCTTGAAAATATTGTGTTATATTAGTTAATGGGTTTATCTTTGTATTTATTGTTTTAATACCATCATCATCTTTTCTTTTCATTATTTATATTCTTTGTCTTTTATTGCATTAGTTTATTTGCAATCAAAACCTTTAGAATCAATGAATTTGTCTTTTAAAATATTGTATTTTGTTCATTATTTTTCGCTGTAAGCTAGCAATACAATTTTTAACCGCATTATAATTTCTTTTTTTTTTAATAGATGCTTTGGCAGGCATAAATCTTTGACACACTCAAATTTTGTAAATTAAAATATAATCTCATCTATTAATTAGATTACTTTAAAATATGACATAATCAATTTTAGTATTTAATATGCAAGCATATCGTTGCATTCTAGAATGTTTTAGTTACATATTATAAACTTCAGAAAAAATGAAATTTAAGTTTAACGTATCAATTGTTATTTTCTTATACAATTTTTTTGATTTAAAAATCCTATCGGCCTCTCTTTGCACCTTTTGGAGCAACTACTAGTTTAATTTCATATGATGTTGATAGTAACGATATACAAGAAAAACACAAGAAATTACTTAATTATAAAAAAATGTTTGAACATTTGAAAATACTTGCAACATTATAGATTTGAAATAAGAAATTGCACAAGTCTAATCATATTAGACATTAACATTATTATTGTTCATAGTATGAATATATACATAAATGTGAAAGATTATTGAGGATCATAATATGTCAACATCAAATGTCACTATTATGTTTTGTATAGTGAAATGAGTTGTAATAATGTAACAGTTTTATATGGTGAAATGAGTTGTAATAATGTAAAAATATTATGTTTTGTATGGTGAAATGAGTTGTAATAATGTAAAAATTTTGTATAGTAAAATGAGTTGTAATAATGTAAGTTTTTAGACACTTTGTGCGTTAAATCACCTTCATTAGAAATGAAAATGTGCTGCATATTAAAATATTATAAAGCCAAATTATGCGCTTGAATGTTTCAATGTGAAAACCACCGCATTACACGTGTATGCTCACAAAAGAAATAAAACCCACCCACATGCATGAATTACACTTGCATCGAGAGGGGTATCCTTTCATGGTCATTTTAACATTTATGTTTTGTTTATGTTTTTTTTGTTATGGACATGTAACATCACTTTGTAAACGTTATCCATTCATAAAGTTTATAATAATAAAATTGTGTTTGACTTGTTTAAAAACACATTCTATCAACATGAAAAGATACAAATATTCAAATATATATATATAAACCTCATTCATTAGACCAATAAAACTCTAACAATTCATCCATCAACTTAGAAGATGAACAATATTGAAGGGAATAAAAACATAAATAGCGTTCATTATTTTCTAAATATTGTATGTACTTGGCTATATGGCATCCGCTTCGTAAATACCATGCATTAGAATATTATGGACTCATATCCCTGTATGTGACGCATCGCCAAATTTCGAAAAGTGAACAGAACCCACAAACATGCATGAATTACACTTGCATGCCTATGAAATCCAAATGAAAGCAATAAGTGAAATATGTCATTTCATATTCGGTCGGCCAACTCCAAGTGTGCAATCCATGTTAAAGGAACATTTAGCTAAAATTTACACAGTAGTATTTTCTGGGTTGTCAAGCCTTCATACACGAAGGTGTGCAGTTCTACAACAATACTCGGTCTACTGGGCCCATCTATATTTTTTACCAAGGAAAACGGTGGCAGAGATCAAGAAGCACATTGCCAGATTTATTTGGCAAGGAGGAAAGGAACAGAAATCTTTTCATCTGGTTCGATTGGAAAACATCACCTTACCAAAAGAAAGAGGTGGATGGGGAATTCTGGAGATTGAGTCTTTTGGCAAGGCACTGATTATAAAATCTCTTTGGAGAGGTTTGACCAAGACAGGGTTATGGCCGGAGATTATAAAATATAAATACCTGGGACAGAAAGAAGCGGAAGATAGTTTAAGGACAGGATGGGATGCAGTCAAACAAAGATCTGAAATTTGGAGGGGTTTCTGCAAGGTTCGGCCTGTCATGGAGAATTGTATTGAATGGAATTTTGGAGAAGGAAACAAAACACTGATAGGTAGTGACCAGCTAAAGGAACAAGGGAAACCGATCAACATATGCAAAGATTTCATAGCAAAAGTAAACCAGAGGGGAATTTTCTATTTGAGACAGATGATCAAAGAATGGGATCAGGACATACCAATTTGAAAATCATATAAAGAAATTGGCCTAAATGAAATGTGGAAAGTGGACTGGGACAACTATATCCAAATTCTGAAAGAAATGGGGCTCATGAGAAATGCTAAAGGGGATAGCCTGTTGTGGAAAAGGACAAAAATGGGGGAACAGATAAATACAAAAGAAGCATATAGAGAAATCATCAAAAATCGATGGGGAGAAGAACAACAGGTTTGGTTCAAAATCATGTGGAAAGTTAAGGTACAGACCAAAATGATAATCTTACTGTGGCTGATTTGGAAAAATAAGAACTTGACATGGCAAAATCTACAGAAAAAGGGCTGTCAGGGGCCCGGCATATGTATTTTATGCGGAGAAAGTGAAGAAGACAACACACATCTTTTCTACAACTGTTATTTTGCCAAGGAAATTCTGAAACAGTTATGTGACTTTTTTAAATTGCCAACCCCGAACTATACTACGACAATACACTGTGTGAGATGGTGGTTTGGGAGAGGTAAAAATTGGAGAATTTTTCCACCCATGTTTCATTGGCACTTATGGATTTGCAGGAACAGAAGACTATTTGAGGGCAAGAAGTATACATCTCAGGAAATATGCAGCAAGATATATAGTTCAATAAAACTGAACATCATTATGAAGAAAAAGCAATACAAACCTCCGGAGGATATTCTGAGGCTCCGGCCTATTGAAATCTGATACCCAGCAGGTTTCTTTGATGGAGCATCCAATAATCTGAACTGTGGATGTGGAGTTTGGTTGCTGCTGGCTCCGGACTGCCATTACAAAATATCATGGAACGGGGGAAGAGGAACAAACACCAGGGCTGAAGTCATAGCTATTTGGGGACTGCTATGGTTTGCAACAAATCTTCTCTTAGAGGAGCTGTGGGTTTACGGGGATTCAAAGGTGATTATAGAACATCTGAACAAAGGAACAAATCTGAATCCAGCGTTCCTAAACCACTGGCTGGAGGGGATTCACACCTTAAGGAGCTCTTTTGACCATATCACTTTTTGTCACGTATTCAGGGAGAAGAACCAGGAAGCTGATAGATTATCAAAAAGGAGTTTAAATGGCACTTTTGGTATAATGGAATATGAGTTTTTCACATCAAATAGACCTGCTGAAACAGGGAAGGTGAAGTTTAATTAATCTTTCTCTTTTTTGACTCCTAAAAATTGTGCTCACAGCTACACCACATCATGGTAAAACGCATAAAGGATTATCATTGAAGTATAAATGCGGAGTTTCAAGTTATAATATATGAACATATACCAGCAGTGTGGTATGTCTGATTTTTGTGTAAAATTGTAACCGGTGTAACCTGTGTATATGTTTGCTACAGATTATTATTTGTAATGACTGTAGGGACTTTCAGAAACAGGATAGTTTTGTCTTATTGATTACGAAAAACACTGATAAAGTGCTCATTTCAAATATGTATCACAAAATGCTTTTTATGAGGACCTGGTATGTGCCCTGGTACACTTATATACACCAGATTGTATTTTTTCATGCTGAAAAAAAAAAACACTAAGGTGTGCAGGAACTCGTGATGGGATAAACATGAATAGATGATTGCGACCCCTGCAACATTTTATATCCATTGTCGGATGGTTTGTAAATACCCATATTACGCTTGTGAGGGATAAGGAAAGAATGATCCGTGTGACTTTGGGTGAGCTTCTGAAGAAAAAAGCGGAAAAAAAGTGGATTAGGGAGTTAAATTTTTGGTCTTCATCTGCGAGGATAGAACAATCATGGAATTTTTCCGAAACCATGGACTCATGAATACCCTGTGCGATGAAACATTCCAGTATTTCAAGGGCACCAATGTTTATTTATTTTTGTGTCCCATACATGCAGCCCATTCGTTGAGTCCATAGATGATGCTCGGAAAAAAAAATGTATAGTTGTATTGAATAATAAAGCTCGGAAATCTAGGGAGAAAATTTATGGATGGTCTTGAATATTAAAGCACAATCTTACCCATTTGTTTTTCCCCTTAGTAAGAAGAATTAGAATAGCAGGATTTAGACCCAAACTTTACCCAGTGCTTGGTGCTTCGAATACTAGGCTTTAGACCTGAACTTTGTCAAGTGCTTGGAATAGCAGACGTTATAGCCTGAATTTTGGGCAACGATACAGCAATGTCGAACTTACAGATACAATAATGTCAAACTTAACAGTCAAGTTTGATGTATTTGCTTCTCTTCATGTTGCCTCCACTGCCTTAATAAATCAATGAACAAAGAACTAGAACCCATTGCTTCGAGTTTGTTTGCTGTAAATATGGGAAACAATTTCACTTCTTCGAGTTTCTTTGCTGTAAATATGGGAAACAATTTCACTTCTTTCAAATGAATAAGGAACATGATCTAGCTTTGCTTAACACCTTTCAAATGAAAAAGGAACATTATATAGCTTTGCTTAACACCGGCTTTGCATGGGAATATTAGGTGGCATCTCAGAATGGAAACTTTACATATCCTAAGTTTTTAGGCAAAACTAATGAAGCATTTAATGTTTTGAGACTAATGCTACCTTGAAAGTTAGCATTTCATATGTATAAGATCTTCTCACTTTGGATAAAAATGAAATGTTGCCCGACTTTCAATTCATACTTTGGATAAAAAGAAAATTGGATATCTCAAAGCTGCCTCGAGGCACATGAAGGTGCCAATAAGAGGTTGAATTGTAAACTTTGATTAAAATTTTGATGAAGCGAAATTCCCCTTAAAAACTTTGGTAAAATTTTCGTAAAACGAGAAAATATTCGGTCAAAAATCATATTAATGCTTAGTCAACAATGGAGCGATTGCTAGAGTCCCTCAATGTCGAAGGCAGGGACTAATAAAGATATGTTTAATAAATGCATTACTATATAAATGTTTTACGATTTTTGGGTTGTGAAGTATTCTATAGTTTGGTACGACAGCAATGTTATAAATGTTAC
This sequence comes from Pinus albicaulis, assembly GCA_034641835.2. Lineage (NCBI taxonomy): Eukaryota > Viridiplantae > Streptophyta > Pinopsida > Pinales > Pinaceae > Pinus > Pinus albicaulis. Next base: position 267,062,587 of record CM076575.1, on the reverse strand, counting down.
ATCTTTTAATGTAATGTTAACACTCAATATTATTATAATTTTAAATTTAAAAATAATAATGGTCGTAGCTTTGTAGAAATGTAGGTTGTAAAGTATATAATGTAATTTCTTCTAAATAAAATTTATTTAATAAAGTAAACATTAAATTAAATAAAAATATTAATATAATATAATATAATTTAAATATTTTAATTGGGTTAAAATAATAATAATAAATAAAAATAACAAAATAAAAATAAAAATGACTAATGGTATTAAAACTTGTGGTATCATATGGAATATAGTCTATTTAAAGGGTGAAATTAAATCAATTTAGATTCATTTTAACTAATCTATCAAATGTTTAGAAGGATAAAATGTCTTAAGATGCAAACTTCTTTGCGAGTGATGAGAGATTTGATCCCTAGATTCAGAGTTAAGATGGATCTAGGTTAGTTGTATATAAGTTTGAGTTAGACATTTAATAGATTTACTGATGGTGGTTTACAAGACCATGGTATTGAACAACCCTTGCACAATCCATGGTATTTGTTATAATGAAACCTCAAGACCATGGTATTGCACAACCTTTGGTATTTGTTATAATGAAGCCTCTTTAAAAGTTTGAAGAAATTTATATCAAATGCAAGAGTGCAATTTAGATCCATCTTAACTAGTAAATTCGAATTTAAAATAGATTTAGGCTAATAATATATAATTAAATTATTCAAAAATATTTAGATAATATTTAAAAAAATATTATGTATTTTATTATTATAATATTTTTAATAAATTATATTTTATAAATATATTTAATGTCAACTATATATATGATAATTTATTTTTTATATTTATTACAAAATTAATAAATAAATTTAAAATATATATATGATAATTTATTGTTTATGAGTATTTTTTACATTTATTCCAAAATTAATAAGTAAATTTAAAATATATATGGTTTATTATTATTTTTTATATTTATTACAAAATTAATAAGTAAATTTAAAATTTATTTATGTTAATGGTCGTTTTTCAAATTTTACACCACTCTATTTCAAAAAAATTATTAAAATGCAACTACCCTTCATAATTCTATTTTTTTATTAAAATGCAACTACCCTTAATAATTTTAATAATTATAAGTGTGAAAGTTATAAGTCACTTAAGTTTTGCTTATGGTTTCAAATGCAAAGATTGCATTAGCTTAAGATGAGTATTAAAAACATGTATGCATTAGTATTTGTGGCATTAAAATGACTTTGTATTTTAATAAAGTTTGATTATCTACGTTACCATGGAGACAATGTTTGGAGATAATGTTGGTAAAATTTTGAATAGGAATCATTACATTAATGAAATGAAAAGAAAAGTTAGATAGACAAAATTTTACTAAAAAATAAACAAAAAACTTACAACAAATTTAATAATTCTTATGTATTCTCTCTTGTAGAACTCGTATACACTACCTCTAAAACCTCCCTGCTCACCTACTTGTATATCCAAATTATAACAATTAACATTATTGCTTAGAATGAGTATAGTTCCATTTTCCACCATAAGCCTAAAATTCCTTCATTGATATTTGTGAAATTGATCGCAAACACAAAATCTCTCATGTTTTCACACACTAGAGCTCTCATCATACTATTTAATTCAAACACAAAATATCTTATCTTCTCACACACTAGAGTTCTCATCATACTATTTAATTAGTTGTTAGGATATGGAGCCAATCAAAATAATTTTGCAAGGAAATAAAAAGCTCTTTACTTAGTGATCCATATTGGCCTATCACAATTTTTTTTTAACATGTAGAGTTTTGGAACAAGTGACCTCCCTATATATATATATTTCATTTGAACAAAACCAATCTACAACAAATTAAATGACTCTCATGTATTCTCTCTTAACCTCTAAAAATCTTATACACTACTTCTAAAACCTCCCCACTCAATTACATATATCTAAATTATAACTATGAGCATTAATGTTTAGAATGTGGACATTGTAATGCTCAACTAATGCTCAAATAAAATTGATCAACTACTTTATGGTTACCCAAACTGGGTGCTTTTAGGAAATCTTGGTTGATCCCTCCGCCACTATTGTTTTCTAGCATATCATCTATTCAACTTGACAACCTCAATGATATTTCATCATCTCGAACATAGAAGTATCCTCACTCAAAATCTAAAACAAGGCTCCCCCGACTTCTCCCCCTGTTATGGAAGAAAATATTTTTTCCACAACCGTTCCCTATGACACATGATTCCTTCTGCTTTCGTCAGAAGAAAAGCATATAGGATCAACCTTGATCCATCAATCCGAGTATCAGGTACCTTCTTCTTTTTGAAATCAAGAGATTCTTTCATAACCCTCAAAGCCTTGAAGTGATCCCATGTATACTTATTCCTAAAAAATGACCTCCACATGTGTCTGATGTAATTCCATAATAGAAGCAACAATAATTATAATAGAAGTGTACTTGTCAATTGGAGCAAATGCATTTTCATGATTCTCTCCCTCTTTCTGGGAACTCTCTCAAATATTTCTTTATGCTACCATCTCCTGCACGCTAGATATTCTAGATCTATTTGGAAGTCACCACTCACTTAAAATCAAGGTATACTTCAACCTTGATGATATTCCTACTCCCTCTGAGCTTGGATCTCATATAGTACAATATCTCTCAACACAAATCATTGGTTCTAGGAAATACCTTTTGTCACAAGATTTGTTTCGTTCTTCAAGTTCTTCCATCGGCTTCAAAAACCTTGTAAACATTCACTATGTACTTTTAATCCCCACTAGGAGTCCATGGAAGAACAATTATGACTAAGTACATGATACAAAGACAAGAGACTAAATAATAGTGAAAACAATAATAATCAAAGAAGAGAGATATAGTTTACTTATTTTTTGAAAATGTCACCTCCCTCTTGATCTTAGCCTTCTTGCATCCATATTGTAAATTTATCAACCTAATCCTCATCCTTAGTATGATTTCATTCCTCCCTTACATCAACTATGATTTCTTCTTTCAATGGAAATGTTGATCTAGGTTCAGTTCTACGGTTTTGTCCATAAACCCTAAGGTTTTATTATCTAAGCCCCTTTAGCTTGCTAGGGTTTTCAAACCCTATATTTCCAATTTTCATATCCAAATGTCAAAACCCTAGAATCGATATACTCTTTACACATGTGATGAAATCCATCATTGCCACCAAAGAATCAAGGATGTTTCATCCAATGATTATCCCTGGTCTTTCCAAACCAAGTAACTTTGTTTTCTCAAAAACATTGTGGCAGTAGTAAAATTTTGTCCTTAAAGACTTGGTCATCAATGTTAGTGATCCCATTCTTCATTTCAATATATTCCATCATTCTGGGTTGAGTATTATATAGGTTTCAGAACCCAAATACCCATAAAATCAGTAGTAGATGCAAGGTTCACAATAGTGTATATAATAACAAGTTGATTCAAAATCTTCAATCCAATATGTCTTCAATTGTTTATATCCTTGGCCTGCTATGATATGATAATACTAGATCTGCAACTGAATTGAAATTATTAAGAGAGATTTGATCTCTAAACTTGAAGAGGGTTCAACCTCTTTTTCACTATAAGCAAACTTCCTTCATCAAAGGGCACTTTCTTCAAAAGCATACTAGTGACCATGATCTCTATTCTTTCTTACCTTGATGTGAAAATAATATATTCCAATACTGAGCATCCATATAAAATATTTGCATACCTTAGCATCAACATATGTGATGCATATTTTACGACTTTTAAAAAGTTGGTAGCTTCAATATCCTACTTTTGATCATTTTCAAGGAACCACATAGGTTCGTTATGTCATACATCAAACATTTAGCACAGGCATATAGATCATATGTTTCTCTTAACTAGCCTTCTCTTTTTTTGAGCCACAATCAGAACTGTTATGCTATCATTTCTTCTTGAAATATCAATATGACTTTCATGCTTCAAATTTCTTATGAATTTTGAACTTGTAAGTGAAAATGCTCCTTCAAAATTCATTATTATGACTCTCTTACTTCAAGAATTAATTTGTGACTATTGTAAGGAAATATATTAGATCTTTCCCACAGTCCTATGATATTTTATTCCAAGCATAAAGAACATAGGCTTATAGTTTTGTTGATATTTTTATAGATTTGTATTCTCATGCCTCATACTCATCTTTTAACATCTTAACACTGTGATGCACTAGCATGAAAACAATGTGTTTTTGCATGGGAATAACATGAACACAAGGTTATTTAAACAATATGACTAGATTTGATAGCCAAAACATATCTTTAAGGAGAACTAAGCATGAAACACTTCAACTCAAGCATCAACCCTTCCTCCATGCACATTGTCAAGAATTGAAACAAACTTTAATAGATCTTATTCATGAGAGACAACTTTGCTAGCTTTACCTTAGACAAAGATTATTTTGAACTTATTTTGGTTGCTTCCTGAGACTCCTCGGCCTTAGACATAGAGGCTTAAAAATCCTATGTACTCGCAATAACATTAATAGAAGACAAGGTATCTTCCATCACAATTTCATTAGCATGTACTACAAGGAAAGGACCCTCTAGCAGATGTTATAAAGGAGGTTTTTTGTGTTATAAAATTAGCCAAAATTGTCAAAAAAACATTTGCTACAACATCCGTTTATGGTTACAGAGGTTTTGGTAGAGCTTTTAACGAAATTTCAACACAACTAAAAAAACTGGGCGGTTGGAGGTTATTACGAATATTTTTTTCATCGGTGCGGTACTAAGGTGTCAACGCATCGGTGCGTGTCATCTATAAAGTGGCCCGGGGCGGTCAAAGGTGCATGCACCGGGTCGTCAAGGTATAAAACCGCACCGGAGCACACTGTTGGTGATACAATGCACGGGGTTTTTCTAATTGGTCTTGGGATTTTTGCGGTGCCCATAGGTCTTCTAAACACACCGGTACATCGAGTTATAGAAACACACCAACGCATAGTATCCGAAAAACACACCGTTTGTTCTAATTTGTATTGGTATTTGTGCGGTTCCCATAGGTCGTACAAATGCCCCGGTGCGTAGACTCACATAAATGCACCTGTGTGTAGTATCGCACAAACACATCAAGATTTATAATTGGTATTGGTATTTGTGTTGTGCCTATAGGTCGTAGAAACACACCGATGTGATGTATCATTCAAATGCAGCGGTGTACAGTAACTGACACGCACCGGTGTTCATTTTGTATTTTTAATAAACATCGACTTGTGACAGTGCAATTACTGTGATTTTTTAAAATTCATTATTCATCAAAAGTCAACACATCTTATGACAGTATTCATATTAATTAAATTTTTATTAATGCATTTGAATGTGATGTTTGGATTAATTTGTTATATCATATCATAATTATTGTGATTTTTTTAAATTTATTGTCCATCAAAAGACGACACATATCTTATAACAGTATTCATATGAATTAAATTTTTATTAGTGCATTTGAATGTGATGTTTGGATTAATTTGTTATATCATTTCATCAAATTTCACATCTCTTCATTATAATATTTAAGCATCCATAAATTTAATCAATGGTGTTACATTTCACAGTGACAATGGAGAATGCAATAGAATAAATTAAAACATATATATATCCCTTTGTCTTTCAATTGGGACACTATGTCCATTACATTAAACAAAATGTCTGATTTCACAAACAAATATTTCAAAAAATACAACGCCTTGCTTTGATATCCAAACATAACACTGTTACCAATGAAATAGGTAACCTAACCTCAAAACGAAAACTCTGCCCAAAAAGACTCAAAAAACATGAAAAAAACACCCAAAAAAAAAAAAAAAAAAGAAAGAAAGAAAGAAAGAAAAAAAGAAAAAAGAAAAAGTGTATTCCAGAACGCATTTGGTTTTTTTTAAAGTCAAATTTCAACATTTTATAAAATTATGCTAAAAAAAAAATTGTTTCTTGAAAAAAGGATTGAAAAAACACCCTCAAAACAAAACCAGTTGACGCTGGAAAAAAAAAAAAAAAAAAAAAAAAAAAAAAAGAGGAAGAAGAAGAAGAAGAAGAAAGAAAGAAAGAAAGAAAGAAAGAAAGAAAAGAAAAAGAAAAAAAAAAAAAAAAAAGAAGGAAAAAAAAAAAGGAAAAGAAAAGAAAAAGAAAAAAGAAAAAAAGAAGAAAAGTGTCATATTTTTTACATTTTTAAAAATAGAAATAACATTTTTTAATTTTTAAAATTCAAACATTAAAAAAACCTAAAATTTAAGAAAAAAATAAAAAAAATTTAAAGCTTAAAATATAAAAATATATAGGAATAAAAAAATAAAAAATAAAACAAAATAAAAATCTTAATTCAAGCATTAAAAAAAACCTAAAATTTAAGAAAAAATAAAAAATAAAAAATAAATTTAAAGATTAAAATTTCAAAATATATAGAAATAAAAAAATAAAAATAAAAACAAAAGAAAAATATTAAATTAAAAAGAAAAATAAGTTAAAAAAGAAATAAATTATAAAAAATTAAATATAGAAATTAAATTTAAAAAAGAAAAAGAAAATGTTTATTAAATTAAATAAATAAATAAATAATAAAAAATAAAAAATGAAATTAAAAGTAAAAAAATTTAAAATTTAAAATGAAAAATAAAATAAAATAAAAATATTAAATTTAAAAATATATATATTAAAAAAACAAATAGATTTTCAAAAATATATTAAATTTAAATTATAAAAAATAAAATATATATTTATGAACGTAAATTTAAAAAATAAAAAAATAAAAATAAATAAAAAATAAAAAATAGATTTTATTAAATTAATAAAAATAATAATAATAAATCAAAAAATGAATAAACAAATAAAGTTTGAAATAAAAATAAATAAATTTTAAATATAGGCAAAAAAAGAAGAAGAAGAACTTTTAAAATCAATTAAAATTGAAAATTTGAAAAAAATAAATTTAGAAAAAATAAATATATTAAATAAAAAATAAAATAAAAAAACAAATTAATTTGAAAATATTAAGTTTACTAAAAAAAAATCTATCTAATTTTAAATACACAATTTAAATTGAAATAACATATATATATATATATATATATAATTAATTAATTAAAAAGAAGAAGAAGAGAGTATTAAATTCAAATAAATTTAAAAATAAAAAATATATAATAATACAAATTTAATTTAAAATAATAATAATAATAATAAAATTCAAAAAATAAATAAATAAATAGATAAATTTTTTGAATTAAAAAATAAATAAATAAATAATAATAATAATAATAATAAAGAAATAATAAAAAGAATTTTTTGATCGTGGTGGCGCTGCCAATCGGCCTCCCGCCTAGGTGACGGCGGAGGTCGGCCACTAAGCGGGAGGCCGATTCCAGGAATCGCCCTCCCGCGTCGGAATTGCCCTCTCGCCGCGAGAGGCTGATTCCCGAAATTGGCCTCTCGCCGCAGGAGGGCGATTCTCAGAATCGGCCGGCCACTAGGCGGGCGGGGGACTGCATGTAGCCTCCCCGCCCGTCCAGCCGCTGGCCTCCGCTGCCACCTAGGTGGGAGGCCGACTGGCGGCGCCACCACGATAGTTTTTTTATTATAATTCTTTTATTTTAATTTTCTTTTTTCTTTTTTTCTTTTTTCTTTTTTTTTTTTTTTGTTTTTTTTGGTTAATTTTAAAATTTGTATTTTTGTTTTCTTATTATTATTATTTTTTAATTTAAATTTTTAAATTTAATTTTTTCTTTTTTGTATTTATCTCTTTTTATCTAAATTTTAATTTTGTTATTTAAATTATTTTTAAATTTTCTATTTTAAATTTTTTTGTTTAATTATATGGTTTTTTTAATAACTTAGGATTTATTTTTTTTTTTATTTATTTATTTTTTTTTTGGTGTGAGTGTGTGTGTGTTTTTTTTGTTTTTTTTTTTTTTTTTTTTTTTTTTTAAATCAAATTTTGTCATTTCTTTTGATATATATATATATATATATATATATATATATATATATATTTTATTTTTTATTTTTTTTACGAGTTGATTTTGTTTTTTTTTTTTTTTGTTTTTGACGTTTTTATTGGTTTTTTTTATTGTTTATATATATATATATATATATATATATATATAATCTAAGTTTTGTGTTTTATTACTAACATGAAAATCACCATTCTTAAAAAAAAATAAAAAAAAATAAATAAATAAAAATAAAAATAAAAATTTGATGCTGCATCAATACGTTTCAAAATTAGCATGAAAATCACCAAAAAAAAATAAAAAATAAAAATGTTGCATCAATACTTTTCAAAATTAACATGAAAATCACTAGTATTTTAAAACAAATATTCATACTTCATAAATAAAAATATTAGAGTGTCAAAAATGTGTTCCCAATTTATTAAAAAAAAAGAAAAAGAAAAAAAAAAGAGAAGGTGATTCTGCATCACCACTTTTCAAAATCGTGTGCTTTTTATGCCACAAAAAAAAAGTAGGTAACGGTGTGGTTACCTATTTCATCGATAACAATGTTACATAGTGATCAACATTCTTCGCTTGAACTGTTGTCACTGCTAGAGCTACTTCCATGACTTGGGTTTCAGGAATGTTTTGTTCACGATGTTGATAGTTTTCTTCTTCTTCACCTTCCATTTACAAACATAAAAATAAACTGTAATGAGTGTATATACATTGAACACTGTTACCGATTAAATAGGTAATCGCACGGTTACCTATTTTTTTTTGGTAGCATAAAAAGCACCCGATTTTGAAAAGTGGTGATGCAGAATCACCCCTTTTTTTGGTGCACATTTTTGACACTCTAATATTTTTATTTATGAAGTATGAATATTTGTTTTAAAATAGTGATTTTCATGCTAATTTTGAAACGTATTGATGCAGCATCAACTTTTTGTTTTAGAGCAGTGATTTTCATGTTAATTTTGATACGTATTGATGCAGCATCAACCCTTTTTTTTAAAAGCGGTGATTTTCATTTTGGTAATCAAACACAAAATTTAGATTATATATATATATATATATAAACAATAAAAATGTAAAAAAAAAAGAGAGACAAAATTAACTCATAAAAATAAAAAATTTAAACAAAAATAAATAAATAATAATTATAAAAACAAAAACAAACAAACAAACAAATATATTCAAAAATTATATCAAAAGAAATGACAAAATTTTAAAAAAAAAAAAAAAAAAAAAAGTGATTCTGCATCACCACTTTTCAAAATCGTGTGTTTTTTATGCTACCAAAAAAAAGTAGGTAACGGTGTGGTTACCTATTTCATCGATAACAATGTTACATAGTGATCAACATTCTTCGCTTGAACTGTTGTCACTGCTAGAGCTACTTCCATGACTTGGGTTTCAGGAATGTTTTGTTCACGATGTTGATAGTTTTCTTCTTCTTCACCTTCCATTTACAAACATAAAAATAAACTGTAATGAGTGTATATACATTGAACACTGTTACCGATTAAATAGGTAATCGCACAGTTACCTACTTTTTTTTGGTAGCATAAAAAGCACTCGATTTTGAAAAGTGGTGATGCAGAATCACTCATTTTTTTGGTGCACATTTTTGACACTCTAATATTTTTATTTATGAAGTATGAATATTTGTTTTAAAATAGTGATTTTCATGCTAATTTTGAAACGTATTGATGCAGCATCAACTTTTTGTTTTAGAGCAGTGATTTTCATGTTAATTTTGATACGTATTGATGCAGCATCAACCCCTTTTTTTTTAAAGCGGTGATTTTTATTTTAGTAATCAAACACAAAATTTAGATTATATATATATATATAAACAATAAAAATGTAAAAAAAAAAGAAGAGACAAAATTAACTCATAAAAATAAAAAATTTAAACAAAAATAAATAAATAATAATTATAAAAACAAAAACAAACAAACAAACAAATATATTCAAAAATTATATCAAAAGAAATGACAAAATTTGAAAAACAAAAACAAAAACAAAAAAAAAACATTAAACATTTTTTTTTCTAAGTTATTAAAAAAAACCATATAATTTATTAAAAAATTAAAAATTAAAAAAATAAAAATAAAAATAGAAAATTTACAAATAATTAAAATTTAGATTTAAAATAATAATAATAATAATAATAATAATAATAAAATACAAATTAAAAAAAAAAAAAAAAAAACAAACAAACAAACAAACATTTAATTAAAAAAAAAATATCCAAAATTTCTTTTTTTTTTGAATAAAACAATTTATAAATTTTAAAAATGAAAAACTAAATAAACTAATATATATATATATATATATATATATATATATATATATATATATTAAAATTTAATAAATAAATTTTAAATTTAAAAAAAATAATTAATTTAAAATATTAAATTAAAAAAATTAAAAAAATAAAAAAAAAAAAGAAGAAAGAAAGAAAGAAAGAAAAAAGAGGAAGAATAAGGAGGAAGGTTATGATTTAAAAAAAATAAAAAATCAAATTAAAAATTAAATAAATAAATAAAGAATTTTTTTTATCGTGGTGGCGCCGCCGATTGGCCTCCCGTGTAGGTGGCAGAAGAGGCCGGCCGCAGGGCAGGCAGAGAGGTTCCGCCGCCACCTGGGTGGGAGGCTGATTGGCGGTGCCACCATGATCAAAATTATATATATATATATATATATATATATAATTCCAAAATTTTTAATTTTTTTTTTTTTTTTAATTAATTAATTTTTTATTATTATTATTATTATTATTATTATTATTTCTAAATTTTGTTAATAATTTTTATTAAATTTTTTTTTTTTTTTTTTTTTAATTGATTTCTTTTTTAAATTTTTTCATTTTTTTTAATTAATAATTTTTTTTTTTTTTAATTACATAAAATATATATATTTCAATTAAAATTGTGCATTTAAAATTAGATTATTATTATTATTATTATTATTATTATTATTATTATTTAACTTAATATTTTCAAATTATTTTATTTTTTATTTAATATATATATATATTTTTAAATTTAGTTTTTTAAATTTTTCATTTTTAATTTATTTTTAAAGTTTTTTAACTTTTTATTTTAACAATGTTTTTTTCTCTTTTTTTTTTCTTTATATTTAAAATTTATTTTTTATTTCAAAATTTATTTTTTTTATTCATTTATTTATTAAAATTTAATATTTTTTTTTAATTTAATTTGTTATTTTAATATTAACAATTTTTTTTTTTAAATAATAAAATCTAATATATGTATTTTTAATTTAAGTTCACATATATTTTTTAAATTTAATATTTTTATTGTATTTTATTTTTAATTAATTTTTCATTTTTTTACTTTTAATTTAAATAATGTTTTTTTTATTTTAAATTTTTATTTTAAAATATTAAATTTATGAAAATTTAATATATTTCTTTAAATTTAATTTGTTATTTTAAAATTTATTTATTTATTTTAAATTTAATAAACATTTTCTTTTTCTTTTCTTTTTTAATTTAATTTCTATATTTTATTTTATTATATATATATATATATATATATATATATATATATAAACTTCTCTTCTCTTCTTTCTTTCTTCTTCTTTTTTTATTTTTTATTTTTTTTTTAATTTAATTTTTTTTTTCTATATATTTTGAAATTTTAGTCTCTAAATTTTTATTTTTTATTTATTTTTTTCCTTAAATTTTAGGTTTTTTTAATGTTTGAATTAAAATTTTTATTTTTATTTTTTTATTCCTATATATTTTTAAATTTTAAACTTTGAAATGTTTTTATTTTTTTAATTTATTTTTTTCTTAAATTTTAGATTTTTTTTAATGTTTGAATTTTAAAAATTAAAAAATGTTATTTCTATTTTTAAAAATGTCAAAAATATGACACAAATTTTTTTTTTTGGTTATTCTAGCATCAATTGATTTTGTCTTGAGGGTGTTTTTTCAATCGTTTTTTCAAGAAACAATTTTGTTTTTAGCATAATTTTATAAAATGTTGAAATTTGACCTTAAAAAAAACCCAAGTGTGTTCTGGAATACACTTTTTTTGTTTTTGGGGTGTTTTTTCATGTTTTTGGAGTCTTGTTGGGCTAGAGTTCCTGTTTTGAGGTCAGCTTACCTATTTCATCGGTAATAGTGTTATTGGTAAGAATAATGAAAATTGCAATATTAAATAATATACATCGATGTAAATCGAAAAGAAATGACGTACCATAGCAAAAATTGACTCATGAACTATACACATTATTTCAAAACCATGTAGTATGCCATCTTTCAAGATTTCATTTGTTGGAACGGTTCCATACTTTGTTTCCTGCAAGTTTTATACCCCATAACAAATCAGATTTTTAATATAAAAGATTTTTTTGTTCTATGAATTATAGACGGAGCTAAGTAAAACAAGATCGATATATGCTTACAAATTCCACAATTAATTTCTGATATGCCAACATATACTCACAACCCATATTTAACCCAATGTCAATCAATTTGTCTGATGGTTCTTATTTGTATGTTAGCACCTGTTTGAAGACATTCAATGATGATTTTTGTAAAACAACTTAAAAAATACAAAAAATGAAATCTAGTTAAGTTGTTATAAGGAAGTAACAATTACTCACAAACTTAGATATCAACCATTTTCTTCCTCGTCATCCTGTTTTATGCGCTGAATGGGTTCCATTTTCTTTTCTTTTTTGCAAGAAAATACTTGAAAATTAATATTTAATGCTAAATTATTCATTTATTGTAACTAATGATCGAAAAATTCAATGATTACATATTACATTTGAAGCACATTGTTTTTTAGATGGCTCCTCCTGCAATGCAATTTTGTCAATTTCTTTGACCATCTCCTTGTACACCTTTTTGGACATTACTACTGGCATATTTATGATATCAGCTCGTTCATATTTTGAAATTTTCATAATCTTCCTGAAAATGTAACATGACAATAAACTATTTAATTTTTATATTGATATATGAAAATTAAATATAACAAAAGTGATATTTATAAATAATTCTAGAAAAAACATTTAAATGAATATTACTTTTTTCATTCCTTCTTTTTTTTTGTTTACGTTTTTGCTATTAAAAGTCTAACATGTCTCATTGACCAATTCTTTGGAAACTCTTCCTATAGTTTAGATAAAATTTGGTTCTTGGAATCATTGGATTGATTTTTGTATTGTAAGTGGAAATAATGTCTATACATTCGTTCCACTAGATCCCTCAAACTTTTGTAAAAGTTTTCCCCCCTTTCATTAACCTCCAGCACCACTCCAAATGAGCTAAGGAGCAATTCATTTTTATTTGCATGTTCTATTTTTTTTCTTTACTTAGAACAACATTCCTTTTATGAGTTGTTGGTCACTATAGAACATTAAACAAATGTGAATTAATATATTGTTTGACACATGTTATCTAATAATTTTAAGTATATTATTAATTAAAATTAAAAAAAGAAACTCATATTGGATCGATAGTATTTTTTCATTCACCTGATTCATCCCTTTGCAATTTTTCTATCAAGATTTTACGCTCTTCTGGTCCTAGATCATAGATAATATTATCGAGCGTCATCATTTTGTGGCTCTGCATGATACACAGTAAACAATACATATTAGTTAAACTTACATATAGTTCAAAAAAAATGTTTTTTGTAAATAATTTACAAAGAACTTGCATTTTTTGCTTTTCTTGATGTATTATCAGTGTTTTTGTTACTTGATCTCTTGTCAGCCATTTCTTTATCAATATGAAACATGTACCATATCATTCATTAATATATTTTATAAATAAATTGTCAACTTTTCAAGTAAAAAAAAAAAAAAATCTCAAGAAAACGATGCGCCATTCATGTTGTACGCATCGACATCGATGCGTATTGGTCTTATAAACGCACTGCTGAAACAATATAACACACCATGCGGTGCTCTATGTCAACAAGGAGCACCGATGTATTACATGTTAACCACCGCACCGATTTACACATACAAAATATTAAAAATCGTCCAGTGTTAGTTTTTGTAGCATAAATGCCACACGCAAACAAGGGACCACTATTCGGTGCTCTCTGTGAATTAGGAGACCCGGTGTGATGCCTTATATGTTACATGATGCACTGACTAACACAATAAAATAAAAAATAAAATAAATTGAAACAGCACAAGCGCGGTGTGTCGTAATTAAATAGCGCACCGGTGCCATATTTTACATATGGTGCATTGATTAAAATAAATAAATTAATTAAATTTTTTATCACACAGTACTTTCGTAGTGCACTAAGATAATACAACACACCGTTGCGCTAGGTTACATAGGGTGCACCGATAGGAATATATATATATCAAAAATTCACACAAGAGATGACATGGATTGAGATCCGACTATGTAAGTCTTCCCGTGGGTTGGATGTATTAGGCCTATATATAGCAATTCAAAAACCCTATAAATCTAAAATAAAAAGCCCTAATTTTGAAATCACAGAAACAGGGAGAAGAAATGGCAGAAACAAAAAGAATGTAGGGTTTAGGGTAAAAATGGATTTATTTATTTTTGTTTCTGAAAATGAAAAATAAATTGAAATTTTTTTCTTACTGCGTAAAAAAAAAAACCTTTAATCATGAGATCGTTTGAAATTCTATGCTATAGGGTTTGAATCACCAGAGGTTTGGAGATATGATTATCTGAATACTTCTGTTCAAACATATTTTGCTATTCCACAATGCTCTCGTGCTATGTTGCTCCAAGTATGTCTCTTGCAAATCTCTGGCTGAAATTTTTTGCAAAAATAGTGAAATAATGAAAAGTGTTTAGTATTTAAAGAATTGTTTTATGAAATTAGATTTTCGAAAATATTTTTCCACCCATTTTTCAATTTACCAATTTTTTTTTCACTTAAAGAAAATAGAGTTGTGTTTTTTTTATTTGCGGTTATTCATCATCGATGCGTCACTTAATATCACTGCACCGGTGCGTTTGTCTATATCACGGCACCGATGCGCAGTAACGAAAACGCATCGGTGCGATGATCTTTACATTAGCACCGATAACAAGAAGTCCATTTTTAAGACACCGAAATTACTTTTAGGTGTGTACACAAAAATTTATTGTTGATTTTGCTCAAATACAGGGAGAAAATATCATAATTATATCGAATGGACAATTCTTCAAAATACAGCTCGTTCCATAATATTTCTCAAATCCATCGCGGAGTTCTCCCTATCCATCTCGAGACATAATATTTACTTCAAATTTTATTTATAGTTTCATTATCTAATTGAATTTATGTTTTTTATCCATGTCAATCATGCACAGCTTAATTAAATTTGTATTGTATACAAATTTGCAGGTTCATGCAGATTCAGAATTGAGTTCAGATACACAAAATATTCAAACGTCAGAAGCTCTTATCAAAAGCAGCATACCGCAAGGCGCATTTTTTAGATGAAAATGGACATTCGCTTTTCCCTTCCAATTGTAACAATATTGCATCTTCTTGCCACAATCCTGGGACAATGATGGTAATAATTATAATTGTTTGGGATATTGATTAATGTAATTATTTCAACGTCAAACCAATTAATCATGCAATATTGTCAACGTGGTTACTAATTAATATAATATATTTTGTACTAATCATGTTCAAATATTTTTTTTAAATTATTAGGATTATAGTGATGATGAGCGACCTACCTACCATCTTCTATTGCAGCCCACGACAATGTCAAATCGAGAGAAGACTAAATTAAGAGAAAAAATCGGAGAGGAAAGATACCAAGAATGGTTGAATCAACCACCGATTCAATTCCTGCTACATCCAGATTCACCAATTAGGAATGACTACAACAATAGTAGTTCTTCACAAGCTAGAAATTGAGGCAATCAAATAGAGGTTGGTATGGATGATTACTTAAGGGACACGACTGCCATGGAGACAATGTTGTTAGATGCATTCCAAAACAATGATCAGCTAAGAGATGATGTTCATATCGCTGAGACCTTTTTCGAAAGCCCTAAATTTTCTTCCACCACCCCTCTCTTTGGACTTGGCAGTCAGTCAAAGTCTACCTAGTTGGGGACAATGATGTTACTGTACAACTTGAAAGAAAAGTTTGGCTTGTCGAAAGCATGTTTCTCGGAAATTTTGAGGTAAGTTACAATAAAGTACTCCCTTATATAATTTGAGAAATATAATCAATACAATACAATGAACATTACAAATGGTAAATTTTATGAATGTTAATAATTGTATTGCCATTAATGTACAGTTATTAATATATTTTTCCATGATCACCAACTACCAGTTTTTCAAAGATAAGGTTCTTCCGAGTGATAATGTCTTGCCCGTAGTTGTGAAGAGGCAAAGAAATTGTTGAAAATGTTGGGTGTTATGTACATATCATATCATGCATGTCCAAATGATTGTATTCTATATAGAGGAGAATATTCAGACAAAGAGATATGTCCAAAATATGGGCATGACAAGTATGATAAAAAAAAAAGGGGTAAATCACATACTGGTCATCCTTTTAAGATATTGAGGCACATGCCTATAATCCCAAGGATTCAAAGGCTCTTTCGTTGCAAAGAATTAGCTATGTTTCAAGGATGGCATGCCTCACACAGAAGTGAGTTGGGAGTTATGCAAATCCCAACTGATTCAATAGCCATGAAGCATATAGAGGATACATGGCCCGAAAAATTCAAGGATGAAGTATGAAGTCTACGGCTCAGCATAGCGATGGATGGCATCAACCCATATTCCCTCCAGAACACCAACTATTCTATTTGGCCTCTAGTAGTGATCAATAACAATATCCGCCCATGGTTGTTCATGAAGAATGAACATCTTATGTTGGCTCTAATAGTCCCTGGTAGAAAACAAGTGAAGAATATGGATGTCTCCTTACAACCACTGGTAGATGAATTGAAGGAATTATGGGATGGGATAAATGTATATGATGTATCAAAACCCATCGCAGCAGAGAGGAGTTTTACGTTGTATGGCATATGTGCTTACACGACACATGATTATCCAGGCTTAGGGGTTTGCTCTGGTAAATTACATGTTTAATTTATTGATTTGTTTATATACGTAACAATATTCTTTCACATATTAGTTATTTAATTTGTTGTAATTGTCCTGATATTTATGATATTCTTTAACGTGCCATGCATATTAATTGTATACAATAATCTCGCTAGTTTGTAACAAAAGGGTATTTTGGATGTAAATGTTGTGGACCTTCTCTGAAAGCTAGATGGTTTAAGGACCTATGAAAGCCAGTGTATGATTGTGCTAGGGTATTCCTCCCAGACGAACACCCTTACAGAAGAGTAGCATCCACTTTCAATGGTAAACGAGAAAGAACTCAAAGGCCTCCAATAACGACACCAGCTGAATGGATTAGAGCATATAAGAGAGAGAAGGATAAGGATTTCATAGAAATGTTCGATTCAAATGGGAAGCCTATGTTTGATGATCCAAAATTCTTTGACACCTATGTTGAGAAATTTTCCACTGGGATGAAAAGGAAATCTATATTTTATAACCTCCCATATTGAGAGCATCTTAAGATTACCCACTTATTAGATCCCATGCATATATTTAAAAATGTTTCATCTTCTTTATGGGGGAACATATCATCGAAACAAATTGATACATTGGTTGTTAGGAAATATCTTATTACTTCAAAAACTAAAAAGAAACATTGGCCAAGACGATTAGAAAGTAAAGGATCAGAGGCAGGCGACGGTCCCTCTAATTCATGGAATTTCAAAGAAGGTGATGTCCCATAGATTTTTAAAAAATATGATCTTTCTTTGGCAAAGGAAGTTATAATGGGTGTGAGGGTGCCATATTCATACGAGTCTTCACTACAAATCTACTTCACCGTGGATGACCATTTGTCGAGGTTGAAATCGCATGACCATTTTAATCTTCTAAGAGTACGTATAATGTCAAAAGCATGACTTTATTTTTTGTTATATTAATAAAATTTATCCCATGCAGGGATCATAAAACATAAATAATTTTGTATATTATTGCATGTGTTTATAACTTTGCAGTGTCATTATCCTTTGTTCGTGCGTGGGTGTGTGAAACATGAATTCCCTCAAGACCTAGGACGTGCCATATCTAAATTATCTGCATTTTTACGTTGGATCACGTCAAAGGAGATTCATGTGGCTAGCAATCCACGGTTGCGTCAAGAGATAGTTGAGATTGTTTGTATGTTTGAAAAGGAACTGTTGACGAGTTTCGTGGACTTGCAAGTTCAACTTCTAATCCACCTAGTAGATGAGGTTGAATTAGTTGGGGTGGTTTCTTATCGGTTTCTTATCGTTGGATGTTCTTCTTAGAGAGGTACATGAAGGAATTGAAATGTTTTGTTTGACAAAGGGCAAAACTGAGGGGTCTATGGCAGAGGGGTACATATCGTATAAGTATTTCTATTATTCCAGTGAGTACATCAAGCAAATCGACTACAGAGCAAGTCCGGTGATTTGGGACAATGAAAGGGATGAAGACAAAAGAGAAGGGGAGTTGCTCCAAACGAGTGGAAAAAAGCGCTTGATAAAGAGTAAGCGACTTATAATTTTTCAAATTTACACAAAGTAAATATTCATGTTTAAACTCGATGTAATGTATATTTTGATCTCTATGTACTATATAATGTCGATTTGATTTCATCAACGAATGAAGAAATTGAAGAAATCAATAAATTCGTTCTTTACAATTCTAAAGCGACACAACCGTGGGTCTCATTGTACGAACAAAAGAGGATGAAATGGGATAATGACAGGAAATAATTCAGACGGTTGAATGGTAGAAGTGTGCCTTATCCCGATCATTTAAAAGAAAATATGCCAAAAATATGCCCCAATAGTTGGGTTGCTGACCAAGTCAGAGAGAAATACGGTGCAACCGGTCGTTACGCACGTGCTGAAGAGGATGTGCTAAATGTAGGGATTGGGTGCAACAACTCAGTAACAATCTATCTAATTTATATGTACATTTGAAACATATAAGACATCCATATTTCATATTTTAATTGTTGGGTTATTATAAGACACATAACACTATGATTTTTTTAATTTTTTTATAATAGATGCATTTGTTCCCATCTATGTGGGCATATGTACACCATTTTCGCACAGAAAATGTCGATGCTGAAAACATCACACAAGACTGTGGAGTGAAAGTTGAGTTCAATCAATCTAGTCGATCTAGCCATCATGATCAAAACCTAGTACGAGGGACGTTAGGTTACGTTGGAAAGATACAAGAGATCATTGAAGTGGATTTCTCTTCTTTCCAATGTGTTATTTTTAGGTGCAAGTAGTGGGACACCTTTGATCGGAATAATGTAAAGGAATATCACGATAGTAGGCTGATATGTATCAACTCTATAAAGATGTGGGATGAAGCTAAGGAGCCCTATGTTTTCCCCAAACACTGCAACCATATTTTTTTTTTACCCAGATGTGTTGGATAGGGATTGGTGGTTCGTATTGAAACATGACCCTAGATCAAAACATATTTTTGAGAACAATAGTGTTATCATGCCATGCGAGCTGGAAGATAATGAAGGCGATCATGAGAACCAAGAGTGATATCGTACATGTGTTATTTGATCATCAATATTTATACTTTTTAAGATGGGTTTTTCGAAAAATTATAATACGTATTTTGAATTAATTGGTAATTTGCATTGTGTTAATGTTAAAATCAATATTTCACTTGATAATTTGCAATTATGTTGATTTCAAAAACAATGGCGTATTGTATAAAGTTATTTTTTTTATGTAAGATCATAATAAAATACAATTACAATTACAATTTTAATTAGAATTAGAATTAGAATTACAATTTTACAATTTCACATATAATCACAATTACAATTTTAGAATTTTACATACAATTAGAATTACAAATATTAAAATTTTACAATATCATGATCATTTAATATTAAATTAATTAATAAACATCATGATCATGATAACCATTATACAAACATCATATTTGACTTAAAAACACATTCAAATTCGCTAACATCATCGTGATCATGATCATCTAACAAAACACAATTAGCATTATACAACAACATCGCAACACAAAAATCAAATATACATCTCATGTGAAATAACTGCTATCACATACACATCTATCTGCAAACTACACATTAAATGAACATATTTAACATGACCTAACAATATACACATCATGATGATCACCAACATGTAAATTAAGTACAACTATAACATGTACATAAAATACATGGACCATATATATATATAATGTCAAAAATATACAATTGTAATATAAATGTCATATATCAGCTGGTGGTACATCATCAATAACAGTGCTAGTTAAGGCCTGCTCAGTTAATGGTGCAGCCTCGACAAGATGATCAGTCAATACATGCTGATCAGGATCAACTGTCGGCTGCTCATTGTGGTGACTGGACATTGTCGATGGTCCAACCTACTCATGATCATCGTGATGACTGGACATGGTTGATGGTCCAGCCTGCTCTCCATGATGACTGCTGTCAATGCTAGTGGAGGTTTCTCATCTAGCGCAGCGCGAGGTGAACGATGATCACTCCCTTGATCGTGATCATCAGATGATGCGTCGGCACTGCTCGCGGACTATCTATCACATGTTGCGTCTCGACCACGCATATAACGTGCAAGGGTCCTCCTCAGCCACGTAACTAAGGTCGTAGCTCCTACGACATGCCGCATCAGGCTGTACATGTCACGTGACATGCCTCTCCACATATGTACCAGCCTACCATTGGTGTGTATGTCTCTCATAGTAGCGGGCCTGACTCCTGCCTCAACAATCAATGCACATAGTTGGTCGCCCAACTCCATCCTCAATCTGCGATCAAGCCTACCACATCTAGAAAAAGGCGCTACCGGCGCACCAACAGGAGCTGGTCTCTCTGCACCGGCCTCCTAATGATCCTCGGCATCTGGCATATCCTAATCGTCAACAGGATCCGCACCTAGATCATGTGGTGGTGCTGGCATGTCCTCGCCATCAAAAGACCCAATGTCTGCAAAATATATACAAGTACAGAACAATAATTAGACAATTTCATTACACAATTTAATAAAAACAAGTTAAAGAACATATTAGAATAAATTGAAATAAAACAGTAATATTACCTCTATCATCCAGCGGCTCATCATCTGTGAAGTGGATGTTGGCATACCCTCGCCAATCCAAACTAGCATAAGGATAGGGGACCATAATGAATGGATGCTCATCAACACTGGCCAACAACTCTATTGCATCATTCTATATCCTCGCAGAAAACTTAGTCTCGCCCCTCTTGGGCATCATCTGTCCCCACATGTGCATCTGTGCCTCCAACATCAACCTATGAGGTTGTCGAACAAAATTAGGCCTCGTCTCTGGAAATCTCTCAAAAAATAAACAAAAAAGCTCTGAAGCAAAAGAGAAGTTGACCCTCCCTTGTGCATGAACACGACATCTATCTAAAGCTGTACATAACTGCCGCAAAAAAATGGCAGACCACCTGACAAGTCGTGGCTCCTGTACTAAAGAATCAACATAATATAGAAGCGAGCAACTAATGTGTTTCCCGTCACTGGTGTTGTGTGAAATGGTTGAAATTAGAAGTGAGAGGCACCTCATCTCCTGACTACCAAATGTACCAATATGTAACTGACCTCCAGAGACCTGAAAATCTGAAGGAGATAGTATATATGCGCTAATGTATCTCTAGGAGTACACCAAATGAATCCCCGTTACATAGCCCACTGGAACCTCTGGGAATGAGGGAAAATCCACCCCTCTCCTCAATAGCCCTATAATGAAATATATGTCCTCCTTAGTGGGTGTGTACCACTGGTAAGTGCCAACCCGGAAAGCCTGTCGGTGGGCATTCCACCTGCGGATAAGATGTCTCAAAAACACACCATGGCCCTTTAGGGAAGTAGCCTCCTCATAGAACTTGAAGAGGCCTACCTGCCTTAGGAGCCCCTGGGTAGCTGCTGTAATAGGGCGAGGGTACGCATCGTTCTCCCTCTCTCGTACCTCCTATAGGCGAACCATGTTATATTGGTCCGCATGTTGTTGTTGTTGTTCCCCCTCTTCTCTCCTTTCACATCTCTGAATGATTGACATATTAAATACAATTGTTTTATTAAATGAGACATGTATTTAGGAATATACATATATAATTATTTTTGGAAAAAAAAAAAAAATAGTCAGTGCGCCACAAATAAACAGGCATGCACCGGTATTGGTGCGTCTTTTTTTGTCGCGCACCGGCGGTGGTGCACCAGAAAATATTTAGTGCACTGGCGGAAATGCACCCGCAGCACACCGTTGACTATGGACGTTGTGGAGAGTGTGGTGCGCTGACTAAAATCTATGCCCCAGGGCATATAGTTAGGTCAGCACATCGACCTCCTGACATCATTACATAGTCAACGGTGCGATCTTTTACCAAGCACCACATTGCCGCTATTCCACATGGTCAACGGTGCGGCTGGGTAACCGACCGCACCGAAATTTTTTTTTAGTTTTAAAATAACACAGTGCACCTTTCGGTACTGCCCCGGAACCGGTGCAGACACCGTTAGCACTAGGGGCAATGCGGCCTGTAAATTTACAGGCAGCACCGCGAACCAGTGCAAGCCGAACGGCTCGAGCGCACCGCACAACAAATTTAATTTTTTTCTTTAAAATGGTTAATTTTAAGGTAATTTGAAATTATACTAAAAGGCTTAATTATGGAAAAACAAGAAAAATACATGTACATTTGGCCGTCGAATAGGCATATTGGCTATAGAATTTGCAAAAGAAAAATTTCCCACTGTTTTCAAAATTCAAAATGGAGATTGGTGGGAAATGCACAGTAGCAGTGTGTGCAATGGGTGCAATGGGAGCACCGATGCTAGGGCGGCTCAGACAAGGATAAATTGCACTGGTGCTTTAGAGCTCTGGAGCACTGAGAAAAGTGAAAAATGCAATTTTTTTGGCCATAATTTTTTTTATTTAACCATGTTCCGGTGCGCGAGGTTTTATAGGTGCACCGATGAGTTTTCTTAAGATCGCACCGGGCGGTTTTTGTTTTTGCGCGGGGTTTTATGACGCACTGGTGCGGAAGTTTTGTAAAGCACCGATGCACTATAGTAATAAGACGCATCAGGCGGGCATGTACGGAGCACACGATGTCTGGTGTGCCAATGTTTTGTGCGCACCGGTGCTTTCTCTTGTTGAACGCACCGGTGCGGTTTAGGATGATAAGCCCACAAGACGAAAAACATCCTAAAAAAAAAACCACCTGCCAACCTCCTCTAGTAATCTCCGCTAGAAATGGATGTCTGGGGTATTTTCATAAGGGGTTCCTCAAAAAAATCCGCTAGAGGGTCTTTTCCTTGTAGTGGTGGCTTCTCTTTGTTGAAGTTATTGGATTTTTCATCATTTTAGGCATTTTGGATTCTCTGAGATCATCTATGAGACCCCTCGGTATTTAATGCTAAGACAAATACCATATTTTGATCTGCAACCAAGTCCTAATAGTCATTGGTCTTCTTAAAATAGGCTCTAATGCCTTCTCAACTCATTAGAACAATTCTGAGACCTTATCAAATTTTCTGTAGACATATTCAACCTCTTGCAACCTTATTCAAACTCTCAGGTATTTCGTATTTTTGAGTTACTACGGATGGAGGCCTAAACTCAAATAATCTTAGCCAAAAGCACAAACATATCTCCATTCTTATTGTAAATAGTGATATTGAACTAGGGCTCTTACAACATATTCTTATCATGAACAATGGATGAGGTCTTCATCATTGACTTGGTAGATTTTATTCAAACAAGAATGGTAGATATCGGTCTTCTTTTGGAATTTACTTCTTGAATCAGGGCTAGTGACAGAATCAAGTCCTAGAGGATAACTTGACACAAGAATGACTTCTTCTTCAAGACTTCTCTTATGCTATAGTTTTGATTCCATGTTGATTTTTTAAGCATCCTCTAAAATGATAATTACTTCTTATGATTTCTCTTAGGTTGATCTTTCCTTGCATTCATATTAATCATAAAGAAATTATGGAAAGGATGTTAATAGTAAAACAAAATTCTAGTAGGATCATAAAGATACAACAAGAATACAAACATTTACCCCGGGAAACCCACACGGGGGAAACCCAACAACACTTTTCTTTGAGAAATTCTTGGGTTCAACAAGAGACACACCTAGATCTTCTAGTCAATCATAAGGTCAAACTGACCAACAAAGTAGACTTGATCAAACCTAGTCCAACTCCTACCTAGTCAAGTCAAACACCAAGAGACTCAGTTAGGTCTTCTCTGCTAGGGAAAAATTTCGGCCTACTTTTTCACCGAAAGATCTGGTTGTAGGTTTTAACCCTGTACATAAATTACCTGCAAACGAACTCTTCAAACAAAAAATAAACAATGGCTAGAACAAAAAACCAATATCAACATATATTTTCCCCTGGATCCCAAAACCGGGACTACCAGATTGATTTTTCATTATGTTCCTTTCAAGATTACAATACATATATATACATACTGAAGCATTCATAAACTCCAATTCATTAACCCTCGATTAGAACATAACCATAGTTCCCTTGACCAGACCTACAAAATACCATGGGCAGAAAACCATCATGCCAAAAACCATGTGCAAAACCCATGCACAAAAGCATGGGTAGGTATGCATACCATCTTTGGGTCTACCCAACTATTATTGGGTTCGTATAGGAAAAACAATTCCTGGGGCATTGCCCCGTACCCCGTGCAGGAGGGGCTATCGCCGCACTTATGACCCCCCCATTGCGCCTGACACAATGTACAACTCGTCGTACTAGTAATAGAAATAATATAACACATACCCAACATGGGTCATGCTGCCTTAATATGCTTAGAAATTTGGCTTTACTGTGTCTCAGAATTTTTTCCTTCATTTTCTCAGGAATTCATCCTTCTTCATCATAGAGGTGCCTAATACTTGTCTTGTTCTCATACCTCAGATGATTTGATTTTTTCTTGAACAAAAGAGATTTTAATTGTGTTCTTAGGAGG
Organism: Pinus albicaulis; assembly: GCA_034641835.2. Taxonomy (NCBI): domain Eukaryota; kingdom Viridiplantae; phylum Streptophyta; class Pinopsida; order Pinales; family Pinaceae; genus Pinus; species Pinus albicaulis. The sequence goes on along the minus strand of CM076575.1, from coordinate 267,037,485 downwards.
ATATCGAGTGCCTTATAAATATACCTATGGCTAGACGAATGGGTTTGACTTGACTAGAGCCAAATTGACTAGGAAGAGGGCCAACTTGGCTTGTTTGGAGCCAAAAATTCAACTATCAAAATTCATTTTTTTTTCTTTTTAAAAAGGATATGAAGAACATGCGCTATATTTTTTATATTTTGACAGTAGCATGAAGAAAATTATTTATTCTTATTATTACAAATACATCAAGGGATAAAATATTAATTATGAAGACTGACCATAGCTATTGTTAGGATCAAGTTTGCACATTTCCCTAAAGGTTCAAAGGATATATTTATTAGTTCATTTTTCAAATTCATGGTTATGTAAAGGGCCTATAAAATTTTTGTGTAAATTTCTATATAAGTCTAGGGACATGTCTAACAAAGTATTTTCACCTAACCCTAAGCTTATACTAAGTTTTTCACAAAGAAATTAGCTTATCGCAAGGCTACATCTGGTGCTATGAAATATTTTCGTAGTGCTCACAGAAAATTTTAAAAGTCAGGTTTTTGAGCTGCCAACTCCATAATTTCAAGTTCCTAGGCATTTTTTCAAGAATTCATATCCCTTTTCATCCATGATTTGACAACTAGATTCATTTTGAAGCCCAAGAAAGGATTTTAAAATCAAACGATAAAATGCCTAGTTTACCCAAAAAGGGTAATTTCCAACAAACCCATAAATTTGTTTACAATGCACAGGAAATTTCTACAAGTGTTTGTAGCGTCCATTCAGGGAAATTCGAGACTGTATAAGGATTTTTCAGTGTCATATTCTTTGCAATATGGTTCAATCAAGTCATGTGAAGTGGTTTGAGCCTAATGGGATGCATTTTGAAGTTTATCCAGAGATGTTGGCTCTGCTCAGAAATGGAGGATGGGAATCAATGTTTCAGCGCTTCAATGGGCACAAACTGAGTTGGTTGCATGACTTCAAATACTCATTTGATAGAAGTAGAAAATGAATTAGAACACTACAATTTCCATTCACCGAGGAATATATTGCAGAGGCCACGCGTTTTCCAATTGAGGGTGAAAGATGGTTTAAGAAACATATATTGCAAAATGTGGACTTGATTTTTTTCTTGAAGGAGGACTATCAGAACCAACGCTGGAACGTAGGAGTCCTCTAGAAAATGTTGAAGCCCAAATGGTCTAGCGCTCTCAGGACTATGCAATTCTTATTCATGACTATGCAACTCTTATTCACCTGTGAAGGCAGGTAATCTAAATCCTATTGATATCACATCATTGAGGTTATTATGTCATTTAGAAAGTTTTAGTAAGATGAATTTTCCCTATTTTCTTCATCAAAGTTTGTTGAAGATGTCCACCCAAGCTAGAACCAGACATAAGCTAAAACCTCATGAGAGTTTTCATCACAACCTAATAAAAATACTATATACTCATGAGATTAACAAGCAGGTGGAGAAATTGAGATAGAGAAACATGAGACAACCTGCTCACAAAAGGCCAAGGAGAGGCCAAACTAAAGTTCTGTCCAAAACCTAGCTTAAGAAACAAAGGGAGAGCCTAGCCATATCCCTGTTGAAGAACATTTTGAAAGACCTATGAAAGAACCAGAGGTTAGGGTTTATGAGAGGAAAACAAGAATAAAACATAAAATAATGCTAGAAGAAGAGGAGGAAAATAGAAAATATCAAAAAGTGAAAAAGGAAAACATAAAATGGAAATAGAGGTTGAAGAAGTTGAAATGAAGCCTAAGGTTTACTCTAGGAAACCTCATACTCGCCCTACAAACAAAATAAGACTAGGTTTAAGGGAAAAAGCAAAGCTAAACTGAAGGAGACAATGGTTCTTGATGAAGATGAAGAGACTCTGCAATTTTCAAAGAGCAGAAAGAAGGCCACGAAATAGAGGAAAAAAAAGTATGCACATAAGAAAGGGAAAGAAACCATAAAGGCTAGAAAAATCATACAAAAAGCTACTAAAAGGATGACAAGAAGACAAGAAAAATTAAACTTCCTTTCTTAGGTTGCAGAATATATGGATAAATGATCAATTTACCTCATTGACATAAAATTATACAAAACCATAATTTTGTTGAACAAACCCTAAATATACCTCAACATTTTGACCTGCTCCATTTTAATATTTTTTACAGTCAAGTTATTTTCGATATGCTATGGTAATATGTCAAAAGGAGGTTTTTTTGGGCTAAGGGAGTGCAGAGAATACAAGTCAACATAAAGAAAACGAGCCTTAAAAGGAGAAAGAAGTTACAAGGGAAATTGCACAATTTCAACATAGTTTATAGGTTCATGCACTAGTTTTGTTACCGAGATGGAATATGAGTTGCAGTCCCAGATATCGAGCCTACAAGGGAGTGACCAGTTCTAGATATTACAATAGAACTATGCCTTGTCATTGTTCCAAAAGAATAGCAAGAGGTACCTACAACAGTTGCCCAATATACTTGGACCAATGTTATCTGCAAGATAGAGATCCATATAGATAAAATGATAGGATTCAAATTAGTTTTTATTAATCAAACTCTTAGATATTGTAAATATTTTGCAATTATTGATACCAGACTTTGTGGATCTTATCTTTTATTGTATTTTTCCTATATATTAAATGATAAGTGAGGAAAAAAGGTTGGATTTTGATGAAAAGATAACTATTTTATGTGTGTTTTGGAAGCTTTATTAATTTACAGTTTTCCAATATTAGAATATTTTGGTCATTGAAACAAAGATTCATGTGATGGTATTTCTTAGTATGTATTCTCTACATGTTTCAATGTTTCTCCCTTTGTAATATCATTTGAATGTATTGTCTTCTAATATTTGAATGAGAATAAATGTTACATAATTCATCCTTGCTTTTGATGCTTTGTCTCATAGATTTAAATATTTACACTCCTATATCTTTATGTCGTGCCAAGCGAGGTAATGTCAAGGAAATCCATTTCCTCCTGAATGTATTTGTGGAAACAGATACGGTACTTGAGCACCAAATGTTCTCTGAATATTTACTACCCAACTTTGTTGTGCATGGTATGGAATAAATTCGTCAGCTCGTGCACATCTTGATCCCTTTGTTGCCGCAACGTGGTCCATTGGATGTACTTGTCCTCATAGCTCCCGAAGGGGTAATATTGTTGCTTGATGTCATCTCATAACAAATTCCAAGTGGGTGCACCCGAGAACAAAGAGGATTCCCTCTCATCATTTTCCTCACATTAGCTTTCCCACCAGTCTTTAACATCGGGGGTTGCTTTGAGGAGTGCAAAAGTAATCTTTTCTCGGTCGGAGAAATCATGGACAGAGAAATACCCTTCCAACAAATTCAACCATCTATCTATGGTGTATTCATCTATCTGGCCTTCAAATACAGGAATGTCGAAGTTGACTTGTACCTTGAAAGGAATTGTTCCGCCAGAGTGGTTGCTGGATGCAAATGTGCCACCGATGGGCAGTCGTTGAAGGATCTGGGCAAAGTTATCCATCATCGCGCTCCTTTGTTTCTTGAGGGCCTCCTCGAGTAATATTTTGATAGTATCTCTTGCTCCCTCGTCTTTATTTTTTTCCGCCATGAGCAGACGTCGGGATTTGCGAGGCTGATCTTGCAAAGGTTCAACCAGATCAAGCCCTAAATCCTTATACCTCGACCTTGTTGAGGACATGAAAAGAAGGATCGAGAAAAAGTAGACCACTCTGATAACACTGATCCGCATTTATGCAAGAACGCAATAAAATACAGAAATAAACATAAACATGGAGATGTAGCAGAAATCAAACTTCGTTTCATTAATATCAAATAATTGAATTATGCTTACAAACATAATGGACATAAACTAGCTAGGGCAATGGTAACTTATATCTGAGAAGAGATATGGCAACTACATGCCTCTGAATTGTGTTACAATGAGGCTCGAATTCCTAATTATTATTGAGAAACAATTTAAAACCCTAAACATCCAAAAACCTAACCCTAGGAGATGAAATACCAAACTATGGGCCCCATTGGGATAGATTGGTACATCGATTTCTCGAGGTCGTAACTTTAGCAAACGATTTCTGTTTTACGCACACGATACCCCATTAGAAAGATATATCTGAGGACTACAACTGTCGACAACGAATGTCAAGTTGAAAACTTACATTGGCCACCTATGATTTTCCAAAGAACTGTCGTTTAGGGCCTCAAAAATGCTCCGAAAGTTTAGGACCCGAAAAAACTGCCAAAAATATTAAATTGTGCTACAATTAAGGAAAATGAAAAACTGAAAGAAACAATGGTGGGGGTCCAAGTGGAATAGGCGGGTGGCCATCAATATCCACTTGGATCAAGCATATAGCATTGGAAGAGCTAGAGTCTACATTGTTAGTTGCATTTTATCAAAAGGTAGATAACAGTCATATAAATATATAGAAAACAAGGAAAGAATGATTTGGACCATGTAGCATTGTGTCATGATGATCTAGAAGAAAAATCATTAGCAAGATCACAAACGTTGTGCTGCAATATAGAAGTTTCTTTAGTGTATGGAAAAATTATACTATCATGGCAAGAGTATATTCCTTTAGAAGATCATGGAAGTAGCTTCAAAGCAATCTAAAGTTTGATGATATGAAGATAATCTAGAAATAGCATGAAGGCACAAATGAAGCATTTCAAGGAAGGAAACACATCATTCATGGACATCATCTTCAAGGAAAGTTAAAGTAGCAGTTCGTTCAAAAGGAATTTAACTAGATGGAAATATTAAAGGAAGAAGTATGCATATCTTTAGAAAATGGCTCTTCATTAGAGAATAGATTCTTATCTTCAAAGGGTATTGAAGGAAGAGTTGGATGCAGAAATATACTTGGAAACATAAGCATGGTATGCCTGGATTAGACTAGAAAGTCAGGACTCTTCAATGTGGTTAATTGATATATAATAACATGATAGATGGGAAAAACACATGTTGATATCGATCAACAACTGATATGATCTCTAGAAATATGTAAGGAAGATAGTAATAACAACTTCAGATGGATCTAGAAGTACAAAGTGGCTTGAAAGATCTTACAGTTTGAAATTTGAAGAACATTCTTTGATTTTGGCAATTATGATGATGAGGACAGATGTTTGGGATATGATATGACTTCCAAGAAGAATATATAGATGAAGTGTGTACACTATAAAGGCAAGAAAGGAAACATATTGATACAAGAAGTCATGAGATAATTTGTTGGTGTGATGAAGTCGATATTGAAGAAGATCACTTTCCCCGATGAAAAGAGGGAGCTACTATAAGCTCGACATTGATTGGTTTGACAAGTATTGTTGCTATCAGAGATACTACTTATGATTAGTGGAAAGAGATATAAATATGATGGAAAAAACCTTGTCACAAAGATAGATTATGAATGAGTTTGGCTCCATAAAAATGTTTGACATCCAGGAAGGTCGAAGCTCAATATGATGTGTTGCAAGATAGGAGCCCTGCAACTACAACTAGATCTCCACAGAAGAAAATATAGTTGATGATTAAGACAAGTTGAAGCTTGCAGTTGTGTCTCACTGGTTGATAGGGAGTAAGGATATCCTCCCTAGTTAAGAGGGAGTGATGATGGACATTGTATTCTTCATGTCTCAAGCATTAGGCTAGAACTAACAACCGTAAGTCTAGTGAAGGAACTAGTAGGGAGAGTGGAGGATTGGATAAGCATCTGGGACCGATATTTCTTGAGGGTTTGGAATCTAAGATAGGAGTAGTCCTGAGGACCGATAGTCTTTGAGGATAGGACATGGTATCCAAGATAAGAGTAGTCGAAGAGGATCAAAATTCTTTGAGGATTGGGAATCCAAGATAAGAATAGTCATGTAAGGACATACCTGGTGAACATATGGATGGAATATGTGCCTTGAGAGTTGGTGGTGGTGGTGTTCAAAAGTATGCATTCCAGCATTGTGCTCTAATCTGGTGAAGAGTTAGATATTGTCAAGTCAAGGCCTTGCTATTTTTGCAAAGTGATAATGTTGGTTATGGTGTTGATGCTTGATGATGCTTATCAATTTGAACTCTTCTTATGATAATATTTCAATTTGAGAGTATCCTTATATTTTGGTGTGTAATTATGAATACCTCCCTAAGAAAGAGGGAGCACTGGAAAATGTAACTAGGTTTGATCTTCTTAATTATCATTGTACATATGTCATTGTATATTTCATGTAAAAGCAAAAGAAAAAAAGAAAAAGAAATTATTATTATTATTTCATTAGTCAAGTGTGTTCTTCATGCTTTTAGGGTTTATTGAGTCAAAAGAATATTTGTCATGAGTCAATCTATTGTACTTGAGTCAAGTCCCATTTGGAATTTTGGTAGAAAAAGAAAAGGAATTTTATTTGAGTCAAAAGAGTCAATTTTGTCCTCACAAGACCAAATCAGCCCTGTCTAGACAAGTCGTCCCTAGAAGGGGATTATTAAACCTCTTAGATGTGTATATATACAGTGCAACTCAACTTCATTTGGACACTCACTCACAACTATGATTTCTTTGCCAAGAAGATAGAAAAAAAACTAGCAAAGGATGAGAGAAGAAGAGAAAAAAATCAAAGGAGAGAGAGTGAATGCCAAAAGAGATAGAATGTTGCCAGACGTGTGAAGTTTCTGCCCTAATTTATGTCACACGTGTGAAATTTCAGATTGTTGCAAGGCCTGAAAATTGCAGACCTGTTGCAGGGGCCGAAAATCAGAGTTTGACCATATTTGAATAGTTTGACCATCGTTGACTTGGTTAGATTTGACTTTGCTGAAGAAGATTAGAAGGAGGGTTAACTTGAGAAGAAGATTAGAAGGAGGGTTAACTTGAGTCTTGTGGGAGGTCTTGGTCTTGATTTTTTGGGTCTTGGATTTCTCACTTTGATCTGATTCTATAAGAAGAGAAGATTGGTTTGGTTTTCCCTCTTATGGGGTTTTTCCCTAGCTTTTAGCCTATATCTTGTGTTCATTGTCTTTTGTGATCTTCATGGGTTATGTTTTTAGTAATTGTTTGATGAAGAGAACATAATAAAAGTAGTAAGAAGCCAACATATATTCACAAGCAATTATCAAATAAGAGATATCACCCTAATTGATGCCCTATTGATTTATCAATAGCCCAAGCGTTGTCACTCCCTTCGAAAATCAAAGATCCAACTTAATGGTTGTACAAGCGTCCACGAGCGTGAGATCCAAATCCTTATACTCCTAAACAACACGATGGGAAAGCCAGTACCTCTCAAACCAGGTAGAATTCCACTCCTCCTTATCTCTGTTTGAAAGACTAGAGATGGCAAAGGCAGAAAGACACCATATGCACTCAAAAAACCTGTTATGTCTACCACTTAACTCCCATCACCATGCACAACAAACAATAAATCAGAGGGTCGTTGGTAGCTATTATAATTCTTAAGATTTCCAAAAGCATCGTCGTATGTTTTCCCGAGAGGCTTCCTTAACATGCCTAATTAACCCTCATGACGTGTGGGAAGGGGAGTTAATACCATATCCTATCCTCCATTTACCTTTGATGTCACCCCGTTAGGTAGTCAAGATACATTATATTTTTAAATTGAATAATTTAAATATTCGGCAAAAAAAAACAAAAACCTAACATTTTCATTAAAAAGAAGTACCAATACATAAATATAAGACCATTAGATACATAATATCATGAGCTGAAGACCTTTTGGAATATAGACAAAAATGCTAAAAAGTCGAAACACTGGTATTCTAATAAGGTCGAAACCCTGGTATTCTTGGTCTTTCTCATCAGACAAGAAGTGAAACCTAATTATATGTAAACTTAAGGAATTGTACATTTAGTAAAACCTAATTATATATAAAATTAAGGAATTGTCTTCCAAAAAAGTCTCACTAAAATACATTTATAGCGTTAAATTATAATTACGGAATGCTTGAGCAACTTGTACAGGCTAGGCTATCAGATTTTTTCAAAGGTAGTGAATTCAAGACCAACTTGTACCTTCATTTTAATTATATTTATGAAAAAAGATAGTCCATATTGGATTCAGACCAATTTGTACAGACTGTAAAAGTTTTCAAAATATTTTTAATTGAAAAAAATGAAAAACATGGAAAGGAAATAAGGAATTCCGGTGAATAAATCTAAACTAAAACGGTGATTGGGAGAAAATTCAGGTTAGTGTGCAGTTACAGGGAGCTGCCAGGGAGGGCTCTGCAAAACAACTCGCGTGATTGCAATCTCTGCAAAATACAAGAACACTAACACAAAAAGAATCAGCTTATCTGGATGGCTCCAACATTCCCAATTTCGGCGAAAGTTTTGTTTTCACGGCAATCCAAATTCATCAAACAAATAATGGCCGACTGTTTTGCACCTTCACAATATCTTGTTCGCCAGTGCGTATATTATACGGGAGCATTCAATCATAAAACCCCCACTCAGCTAAATTTTACATCATTTTGGAAAATCTTTCAGTGTTGCTCAGGATGTATTCCCTTCTTTAATTACTGTATATTGTATTGATTATGGATCCTATTGTGCCTGGTGTGATTTAGGGTTTCATTCAACGGCATATATCCTCTGTATAATTTCTTGATTTAGGGTTTCATTCAACGGCATATATCCTCTGTATATTTTCTGCCATGGAGGGCTGACTGCTCTGCACCTTCACAATATCTTCTCCTCTGCTTGCATGTAATTAGCAGATGAATCTGATTGTATCAGAGAAGCTCTTTCCACAGCAGTCGTGGAACTGAGAAACAAAGGCGCAGGAGAATTCGTTGTTCAGATTCGCCAGTCCGTGCATAATACTGAAGCATTCAAACAGAAAACCCGCACTCGACTAAATTTGACATTATTTTGAAAAATCTTTCAGCGTCGCTCAGTATGTATTCCCTTCTTTAATTACTGTATATTGTATTGGATCTCGGATCCTTTTGTGCCTAGTGTGATTTAGGGTTTCATTCAACGGCATATATCCTCTGTATAGTTTCTTTAGAAGAGGTTTTTGGCCCCTTTTGTTTTAGTCCTCTACCTCAAAAATCAGGGACCAACGACTGGTCTGTTTAGTCCCAAATTCAATTGTAGTGTAGTATATTCGGCATCGAATCTTCTAAAACATACCAGATGACATGCGCAACTGAACTGAAAGTCGCTGCAACTGTAATAAAGAGGTGCGCGCCTTTATCCCTTTGCAGCCAGGTCTGCGTAGAACAATTTTTCCTGGAACGAAACAGAGGGTTAGTGAAAAAGGATTAGTCCTGTTTGTACCAGGGTTTTATGCGATGATAGTGATCTCTGGTTCAATTCCGGCAGAGTAATATCACTTGCAATCACACAACCATATAGGCCCCACACCGATGGCACCTTTATGGTCGCATTAATACTTTCATGGTATCCAAGAAGCGTCTTTGTCTGGTCTATCATAATGGAGTCCATGTTGTGGGCCACAAATTTTAACATTTTGAGAGATGACAGAATAGACAGAGGGGAGTTACACTGTTTTTGCTTTTTACATTTATAAATGGATTTATAAGTATTTGGATATTTTTATTTATGTGAGTATGTCCGAAATTTTAAAAAAATAATTATTCATAGTGATTAATTAAAAAAAATATTATATGAATAATTGAATAGTGTTTTTAAACCTGAATTGATTAATTAAAAAAATATTATATGAATCTACTTTAAATGAATAAGAGTTATGGATTTTTAGGCATGTTGTAGTAGTAACCCATAGTAATGGTCCATAATATTGTAACAAATTTTATTTGCAAATTAAGAATTTTTATGATAAAGTGGGTTGAATCTCCACAATTAAAAATCTTGTTCCATATATTTTTAAAATATATATAGTTTTAACTCATATATATTTATTTTTTTAATAATAATAATAATAATAATTTTATAGTTTAGTTTTATCCTAACAATGTGAGATGTAGCCCTAGGTTCAATTGTTTTGGTGTTTATCTAGGTTTATTAGCCATTTAATTTATATGGTTGGCCTAATTCACATAATTCAAATTTATGATTGTCAAATTTAGGGGGCTATGTTGTAGTGTTGTTAAAATGAAGAATGAGATCAAAAGATAATAAACATGCTATATCAATTATAAAAAAATAATAGAAAGGAATAGTAATAAAATTAATAAATCGATTCAATTCAATTTGTTATATTGTAATTTTTTTAATTAAGAAAATTAAAAAATTCATAATATACATATTACATATTCTATCTTATGGTGCTTCTCACATACAGCCTGGCGCTCCCACTAGTGCTCTCTATCTTTTATGTTTTATGTGTTTTTGTTATGGCTACTGCTACATATTACTTATTCACTAAGTCACCGGATACTCCTAAAATGCCATCGAATCCCCGAATCCCCGTATCGGACACCTACCCGTACCGGATTCGGCCCCAATTCAAAGGATACGTCGTATCTCGTACAGCCGGGTATGGTCGGGCCCGCAGCAAGCAAAATCGCGCTATTTTTTTTATAAAGTGCGGTTTTTCTTCTCTATTTTCTCATCCATTTCATTTGTGAAGTGAGAAGGAGAGCAAGTGTGAGCAAGGAGAAAGGGAGTTCTTTCGAAGAGATTCGAGCATCTGGTAAGTGCATTGTCCCTCTATATTTTGCATTTAGTTTGTTGTTAGTGTTTGCATGTGCATATGTTTGATATATTTAGTTGTTTTTGTTTATTTTTTACAGTATTCATGGCTCAATCAAAGGCAGCAAGATAGGGGCAAAGAAAGGGGAAGAATGTCTCCATTGGAGATGCCCCTCCTGTCCCTCTTTCATCAGGGTCTGCAAGTATTCCATCCATTGGAAGTGGGGCTGCAACAGTAGCTTCAAATGTGCAGGGAAAACAAATTGTTGACCCCAAATACACATTGTGGAAATATGCGACAAGAGAGGAAGGGGCAGCAAAAAAGGGAGGAGGAAATTGTTCATGGAAATGCAATTTTTGCAATGGCAATTTCAATGGCACATATTTCTGTGTGAACGCTCATTTGTTGGGTATTCCAGGTTGTGGCGTTAAATGTTGTACAACAATTGAATCGCCAGATAGGAATAAAATGGAGAAAGAGCAGAGGAAGAAAATGGAGAAAGAGCAGAGTATTGGTGAGGCAAATGTGGCAGCAAAATCAAAAAAATCCAACACTGATGACCCCCTTCCATTCTTGAGGAAAAGCAGCAGCAAGTTCCCTTTTGAGACTTCTAGCAAGGGAGAATTAGCAAAGAGAAAGGCAACTGCAGTTGGTCCAATGGACAACATTTTCCAAAAAGAGAAAAGGGAAGAGCTTGACCTCACCATTGCATTTTTTTTCTATCAGAACTTCATATCCTTTAATGTTGCACGGTCACCTCTATTTACTGAGATGTGTCGAGCTCTTTTTCATGGGGCTCCATCAGGGTATGTGCCTCCTGGGTTAGAGAAGCTCAGAACCACATTGTTGACAAAGGCAAAGAAAGAGGTGGACAAAATGCTTGAGCCTATTAAATCAGCATGGCCAACATCTGGGGTTAGCATTGTTTCTTATGGATGGACAGATCCAGCACGCCACCCACTCATTAACTTCATGGTGTCATCCACGAATGGTGCAGTTTTCTTGAAAGCAGTGGATGCACTTGGAGAGTACAAGGATGCACAATATATGGGTGAGTTATTTCTCAAAGTTATTTAAAGTGTAGGTGTGGATTGTTGTGTGCAAATCATTACAGATAATGCACCTGTTTGCAAGGCTGTTGGCATGATTGTGGAAGAAAAATATCCACAAGTATTTTGGACACCTTGCATTTTCCATTCATTGAACTTGGCACTGAAATCTATTGCTTCTGATGTGCTTTGGATTGGAGCCACTATTGAGGATGCACGACATATCCGCAACTTTGTAACAAACCATACAAATGCCCTCACTATCTACAAGGAGTACAGCGATCTATCATTGTTTAAGATTGCAGATACACGGTTTGCCTCTTCATTCATCATGTTGAAGAGGTTGAGGGAGGTCAAGACCACTCTTGGGTCTATGGTTATTTCAGAGTTTTGGTCTTTTTGGAGAAAGACGGATCAAGCAACCTCAAAGAAGGTGAAGGACATAGTGTTGGATGATATATGGTGGGAGAAGGTAGATCTAATTATTCAGATCATGGAGCCTATCATTTCCTTGCTCAGATTTGCAGATACAGACCAACCCATCCTAAGAGAGGTTTATGAGGGATGGGATTCCATGATTGAGTCTGTGAGGACCATTATTTTACAGAGTCAGTGCCCAGAGTATGAGACATCACCTGAGGCCTTCTTCACTGTCATACATGATATTCTTGTCAGCAGATGGGACAAGAATTGCACACCTTTACATTGTTTGGCTCACTCCTTGAACCCAAAATACTACAGCCATGAGTGGCTGAATGGTGGACCTTCCCGCAGATTCCCTCCTCACATGGATGCCGAAATCTCACAAGGGAGAAAAGATGCATTGAGGAGGATTTTTCAGGATAGGGCATCCCTTGATGAGGTGGAGGATGCCTTTGCAGATTTTTCCACTGGCAGGGGGTGATTTGGAGGCTATGATTTGATTCGAGACAGGGGGGCTAAGAAGCCCCATTCTTGGTGGGCAACTCATGGGGCAGCAAGCCCTCCTCTACAGCAGTTAGCCATGAGGCTCCTCTCTCAGGTGACTTCATCCTCTTGTTGCGAGAGGAATTGGAGCACATATGGGAATTTTTATAGTGTGAAGAGGAGCAGGCTTGAGCAGTCCAGGGCAGAGACAATGGTGTATGTGCACACCAACCTTCGTCTCATCTACAGGCAGAGGGAGGAGTGGTTGAAGGGAAAGACAAAGATGTGGGATGTCTTTCCTAATGATATGGGTCTGGACAGCAGTGTTGAGTTGGCATTGGCCAACTTGGATCTCAATGCGCTAGTGCTAGAGCCTGTCAGATTTGATGATGGATTAGAGGGGTCATCCTCCACACTAGCAGATGCAGAGATGATAGAGGAGGAGGATGCATCAGAGGCAGAGGAGAGCAGTGGTGAGCATGATGATCAGGATTTGGACAGTGATGCTGATTATGAGGATTGATGACTATGACTCATTGAGGCTTCAGGCTTGTAGTCTTGTAGACTGTAGTTGATTTTGTATTTTCTATTTATATTTGCCATTGGAAATGTTCTTATGTAACACATTTTGATTCTGATGACTTAATGAAAAAACTACAGTATCTTACTATCTTCAATCTTGTCTTTCTGAGTAAATTTGACGATTGTATCATGTATGGTGTATCAATGTATCATTGTAAATTTGTAATTTGTATTATAGTATCAATGATGATGTATGACTCATGAGTATCTAATATCTATGTTTGAATCAATGAATTTTGTATGAATTTGTGCAAAAAATATCTAATTTTTAATATATATATATATATATATATATATATATATATATATATATTTAAAATATATATATATTTTTAAAATATATATATATATATATAATAAAATAATATATAACGTAACGTATCCCAGAAGTATCATGTTCCGGGGTCACCGTACCCGTATCCGATACTCCGAATCCCGGTATCCCCGTATCCCCGTATCCCCGTATCAGGTGACTTAGCTTATTCATTATTTTCGAATACCTCGGGTCTCTGGACGTCTTTGTCGTCCTTTGTCGCGACTCTACGTAAATGCACTTTATACTTCGCGGGTATTCCCTCGTTTCACTTATTCGCCTCTACTATCCTTATTAGCATGTTCCTCTAGGGTATTTTGGTAACTTTTCTCTGATTGCATTGTTTTTTCACAGAATTTTACTGCATATTATCAATATCGTCAGATGTCGTTGTCCAGTCACTATTTTGGGTCCTCTATGGTTTTCACGGATAAATCTAGTGAATAATACTGTGCTTTTGGGTCGTGTCCCCTGTCTTTTTCTTTTGGTTCGGTCCGCGTCACTTTTCTGCTGCTCCATCTACTGGGATGTTTTCTTCTCAGCTCTTAGAGGTGATTCACATTTTTTTTTTTTGTACATTAGCGTCGTCTGTATCCTGACACACATTTGCTTCGGACATTTTCGCTACCCTCACCTTCGTTCTAATATGAGTTTTCACCAATGCCCATAGGGTCTCCCACTGGACTGTGTTTTTGTCTTGCTTCCACTGCTCTTTGCATGCAGATGCAAGATTGGTGTGACGTTCTTGGAAGGTTGTTCGGTGGGGAATCCTCTGTTGATATTGAGCAACAGGTTTTTTCCTTTCCCATACCTCTCGCATATATGGAAGGACTCTTTCAGCATTTCTCAGCCTTTCAAGAACATTAGTTTTAGTGTCTGCAATTTGTGGTGGAGGTTTACAAGCTATTGGGGTTGTTATTGTTGCGAATAATCAATGTCTTGATGTTGCATTTTTTCCTCTGCGTGGGCGGTGTTATGCGGGTGGTGCTGGTACCTCCTATGGGGTGGCACTGATTTTTTTTTTCCCTCCGACCGATAATTTCCTAGTTTCTCTGTTTATTGGTAGCTTTTTCGCAAGACATTTATTTTTCTGGGGGGTGGTTGACATTCTCTGCGATTCACATCTTTCTATTTATGTCTCCGCTGCACTATTCCTTTCCTCTCTGACTTCTTTCTGTGAACTGGTTTCCACTAACCGTGGGTTTTTTATTCTCCCACTCCCCTCTTTCGTGTACGCCCTCACAGACACCCTCAGAGTTTTATTCCCTCGTACATGGAGAGTGACATTCCTCTTTTTCATAGACATTTTTCTATTTTGGTCCTGCTTGGTACACATTGTACAGGATGACTTTTTTACACTTCCCCAAATTGTGGTGGGTGGGTTTGGGTTGGACGGGGCAACGTGGTCGTCCTTACTTCGCTTCGGGGCAGATGGAATTACTTGGCAACCCTGGATGCCAACATCTCTGACTAGGAGACTTTTCTACGGGCGACGCTGGAGATAGAACAATCTTGGGTTCGTAATTCTGGCCACATAGGATTGGATTTGGATGATACGTGAGTGGGTGATGTGGCGCCTAAACAGGCACCCACGCATGCCCTGCATGCACATGAAAATTATGTGTTGTCTCATAGTGGGGGTTTTGACACTCGTCAGACGCGCTGGAGGAGGAGACACAAGAATGTTCGTAACACCCCTAAGCCCAAAATTCTTAGCTTCAGACATGATGTACTATGGGATCGCGTTAAAAGTCTCCAAAACAGGGCATTAGTGGGTTGATGGTTCTTCACTAGTTCCCAAAATCTGGATATGGAGGGTTGGGTATTGGCTCAGTGGAAACCTTTACTGGGATATATCCTGAAAGTTAATCATTTATTCAATCAATGGTACAATTCCCATTTTTTGCATCAAGAGGATGCTATGAAAATCTTAAAGACTTCTTGGGTGCGCAGCCGGAGTTTTTTGCAACTCAATAAATGGTATGTGGGCTTCAGCCCACTCACCAATACCCCTCTCAACATATATACTTGGGTAAAACTCCTTGGTCTACCATTGCAATTTTGGATCAAGAAGGCATTGGAGGAGATGAGTAACTCTGTGGGTAAATTTTTTTACATGGACCTAAAGGTGTTGGACGCTTGTGATAAGAGGATGGCATGGATCCTCGTGGAGGTGGATTATGTAGGTGGTCTACTGGAAGATCTTACACTGGAATGGGGTCCCCTACACATTGTCCAACATATTGACTATTGGGGTGTATCGTTTAGATGTTTTTTGTGCCACCATACTGGTCACCTCCTCGATAGATGTCTGCGACGCAATTCTACCATTGGTGTTTCTCAACGGAACTGGCACAACGTCAAGCACGAACAAGATGTTTTTATGTCGGGATCGACTTCGGATCCAAGTACTTTCACTATTTTAGATAATCCTTCAAACTACACTCACAATTACCTATATGTATCATCTCAATCTCCATGTTCCTCTCATGATGTTGATTATGGTCCTCATCCACCCTCTTGTCCTCATATCATGACCCTGCGAGACATGTCCATCAACACGTTACACCTCTCCCTTACTCATCCTACTCCTCTGTCTGTTAACACTGACATGCCTAGAACGTCTCATCCCGCCCTGCCTACACCCTTGTCCTATCCTACTAATTTGTCTGACCTCTTCCCTCCCGCATGATGATTCCTCCTCCCCTACAATTCCAATTGCTCCATCCTGCCCCTGCAATTCTATGGAGAGTGACATTCAATTCCTCATCCTTAACCCTGCTATGAATCTCTCCACCCTTACCATTCATAAGGGAATTAGGTGGACCTCTTCCCCTGTCATCATTCCTTCATCTGCAAAGAACATCACCACCCGCCGTAAGACCGACAGAGGAAGCTGCCACCATCGTGGACAACCCCGTGGTTTTCTTTTAAATTTGGACTTTGGGAATTTGCACAAAATTATGATTCTTGACTCATCCTCTTCTAGGGCCCTTAGAGATTATATGCCCCCTGCTGCTGGTCCATCATGACCATCCTGATCCCCCTCAAATTACACGGCTTGGGAGATGTCGCTAAAATGTTGTCTTTACACCATCTCATTTTCACTTTTCATCCCTTTGTAGTTTTCATCCAAGAAACCATGGTCGATTCAGCCAGATCTTTGGCGTACTTCAGACTCATTTATCCTCACTGGCATATGGTGGTCGTCAATTCCTGTGGTTTATTCGGTGGTCTTTTTGCTTTATGGGATCAATCCTGGGGACATTTCAAGGCTTACAATTTCTTTGTCGGTATATTTCTCTTTGGAAGGCTCTGAGGAAACAATGAGAAATTTCATACATGGAACATTTATGCTCCTTTCATAGATAGACCCACTTTCTGGGATCAGGTCAGGAACCATTACAGGAATTTTGAGGTCTAAAATGGGCCTCCTAAGATGTAGAAATTTGAATAACTGATATATTATTCACCGAGATTTTCCTGATCACACACTATTTTATCTTCATGCACAATACAGAATCTCTTCTACCATTGATCATCACATGCGGAAATAAAATCAATTGCATGCACACATTAAAACCACAAACAATCACACATATGAACACAAGAGATTTAATGGAAAGCGTAAAGCCAAAACCCCCCAACTATCTCAGATATTATATGTCATGGAGATCATGTAACAATCATAGCACAGCTCCTCACAAGCTCTCATGCACACCCTCAATCGCTACACTATCAAGCTAGATCTAGCAAAACACATGCTCCAATCTTTTGCCACTTGATAGCCAGCCTCTATTGTGTAATCAATGCTATGGGATGTCTTCATTAAATAGATAAACCACCTGGCTTGTACTGCGCAATCTTCATGAGCTTCTCCAATCATCTGTGTGTTGCAAATAGCAACTGTATAGTCACAACTGATAGTAAACCTGCTCTTTCACCTATTTCTGCACTGGTCTCCACTGAAACTGTCCTTGCACTGAAGTTAACTGATGCATTCTTTAGTTGATTAATGAGTTTATAATTAGTGAATTAATTAATAATTAATTCACACCACTCTCACTAATTGTATCAATTAGTTAAACTCGATACAAATAGCTCAACTATGTTTAGATTAGTTAAACTGAATACAACTCCACTAACTTCCTCAATCAACTCCACCAAACTCTGTCACATGAGTTCTAACTGAAGTATCCATGCAATAGCTCCACTTAACCCTCAGGAATAGCGTAATTCCTTCTGTCAGCTCCTGTGCCACATCCGTGCACTTAACTGAAGTGCTCCAAGAGAATAAGATAATGTTTAGAGTCCAAATATTATTAAGAGCTAATAATATTCGACATATCTATTTTTAGACTGGCAATCTAAAAATAGATTCCGCCCAATATGTCTAAAAATAGAAGTCCATCTATTTTTTCCGACTCGACCAACCATCCACAAACAGCATCCTGCAACTCATAGAACATGATCCATATGTCTAAAAATAGACATAGTCTAAAAATAGACTTTGCGCCAAAAATAGCCTGCGGGCCCACTTAGTGAAGGCGACTCCTTTCCACTAAGCTCATCATCTTGTTGTAATCTCAACACTCCCTCTCAACAAGATATGGATTATCTACAACCCCTATCATGTCCCTGTGGTATTCGAATTTTCTCCTGGTGAGCGCCTTCGTCAAGATATCAGCATCCTGATCCTCCGTAGGAATGTATGAAAGTAACATGATCTTCCGCTGCACACAATCTCTGATATGATGATACCGATCCGTGAAGCCATGCCACCTCAACTCATCCTCCTGTCTGTACCATGATCCATATCCCAATGTGCCTCTGAGATATCTCAATACATGCTTCCCCGCCTTCCAAAAGAGCTTGGTTGGCTTAACCATAGCTTGTGAAAGCTGGTTAACAGCATAGCATATGTCGGGTCGTGTATTGACCAGATACATAAACGACCCCACCAACTGTCGATAAACAGTGGCATCCACTACCTCCGCTGAAGTAGCATCCTCCTTCCTCCAACCACCAGGAAGAGGAGTATCAACAGGCTTGCAGCCATGCATGTTGAACCTCTCTAGTATCTCCCGGGCATACTTACCCTGAGAAACAAACAGTCCACCACTGCGCTGCCAAATTTCCAATCCCAAGAAATAATGAAGGAGGCCCAAGTCCTTCATCTCAAACTCTCTAGCAAGATCCTCCTTGCATGAAAGTATCAACATCTCATCACTCGTCAAAATCAAATCATCTACATAAAGTACAATGATCAGCAACTTACCCTCCACCACAATCTGGTATAGGTTAGGATCCGCCTCACTCTTGGAGAATCCAAGTCCGGTGAAATAACTGTCTATCCGTGTGTACCAAGCACGAGGCGCTTGTTTTAACCCATACAACGCTCTCTTGAGCCTGCACACATGCGACTCACTGTTGAAGATCTCGAAACCTTTGGGCTGCTCTCTATACACCTCCTCCTCAATGACTCCATTGAGGAACGTAGTCTTCACATCCATCTGATGAATGTGCCACCCCATCTGTGCTGAGAGAGCAAGAATCGTCCATATGGAAGAATACCTTGCGACAGGTGCAAAGGTCTCCTCATAATCGATCCCCTCTATCTGTGAGAAGCCTCGGGCAACAAATCTTTCCTTGTACTTCTCCACACTCCCGTCAGCCGCCTGCTTCACTTTGTAGATCCATCTCGAACCCACCACTGATTTCCCTTCCGGCCTTGGGACAATCTCCCATGCACTGTTTCTGACAATCGAATCATACTCTTCCACCATGACATCTACCCATGCGGGATCCTCCACAGCTTCCTCGAAAGAGGATGGCTCCGTCACGATACACTTGCTCATAAGAGCCATGTATCCAGTATACCGGTCAGGTGACTGTCTCTATCTGTGCTGTGATGTAGGTGCTCCTACAACCTTCTCTGCATCTTGAGCCAGTCGCTCAGCTTCTGTAGTGCGCTTCCGCCCTCTGATGGTTGGCGTTGCATGAGTGGTCTCTTCCACTCCATGAACCTCCTCTTGTGGCTGATCCACATCCTGAGGCTCATCCTTAGGAACTAATAGCTCCTCATCTGTATGCAAGTGTGGCTCCCTCTCAAGCGAACACTTCATGGCTTTTTCCTCATGAAATTTGATATCCCGCCACACAACAGTCTTGCCACTGTCTGGAAAATACACACGATAGTTGTGGGGTGTATCAGTGTACCCCACAAATATCCCAACCTCCGCAGTAGGCTCCAGCTTCTTCCTGGCATCCTTCGTTACATGAATGTAAACAGGTGAACCAAAAATCCTCATATGGGAAATATCAGGCCTCTTACCAGAAAACGCCTCCTCGAGTGTACTCATGCCAAGTATCATGTGAGGACAACGGTTCTGCACATATACTGCAGTATTGCATGCCTCAACCCACAAGTTTATGGGTAGGCCCTGATCATACAACATCGCCCGTGCAGCACCCACGATCGTTCTGTTCTTTTGCTCAGCAAACCCGTTCTACTGTGGGTTATGAGGTGCTATGAGCTCTCTTCGAATTCCTTCTGCGCTGCAAAAGTCCTTGAATTCGCCAGAGATGAATTCACCACCATTGTCGCTTCTAAGAGCCTTCACCTGCTTCCCCGATTCTTTCTCAACCAGTGCCTTGAACTCACAGAACTTTGAGTATGTCTCGCTCTTCTTCTGCATGAAGAAGATCCAACACTTACAAGAAAAATCATCAACAAATATCACATAGTACCTGTGCTTTGTTGTCGAAGCTACTGAGAAAGGTCCACACACGTCTGTGTGAATTCTCTCAAGGATCATCGTGGTGCAAATATCCTTCTCGTGAAAGGTGGCTTTCACAAATTTTCTCAAGGTACATCCCTTGCACTGATCTGATTGCGCAAGAGTACCCTTAGAAAGCCCAGTAGAAATCTGCTGCAGTATCTTCAAAGCTCCATGGTGAAGGTGGCCCAATCTCCGGTGCCACAACTCGCCATCATCCCGGCTCACCACTCCTTCTGCCTTGCCTGCCATTGCTGCGAAGCCATATACCTGCAATTGATAAAGGTTCTTAAATCGAACCCCTATCCTCCGGGTCTCACCAGTTGCCTTACTGCGCAGGAAATCCTTTCCCTCGCTAAAGACAACATCATATCCCTTGTCTTCTAACATCGCCACAGAGATAAGATTCTTCTTCAATCCTGGAACATGCATCACTTCCTTCAATACGAAGGGTTTACCAGAATCCTTCTCAAAGGAAATGGTACCGATACCAGTCGCACTGTATCTACCATCATCGCTCATCTCGATGTGCACTCCAAGATCTTTCTCATCCAGATCAGTGAACAAATCTCGATCTCCTGTCATGTGAAAAGACGCACCACTGTCAAGAAACCACACTGAACCCATCACACTTGAGACCAAGCATGTGATCGCCGAAAATCCAGCTAAACCTGTGAGGCTAAGGCCTTCCAATTAAATTCCAACAACCTCGTTTATTTTTATTCTTCTGTGGACAATTAGTAGCATAATGTCCGTGTTGGTGACAGTGAAAGCACTTCACCTTGGACATGTCCTATTTCTTGCCTTTCGCACCGGATTGAGAAGTTTTCTTGCTCTTCCCCTTCTTTGCTTTGGTAGCCAAAGCACAATTCTCTTCATCAGAGTTCTTTGATGAAGATCCGTCCCTGGTACTCCGCCTTATCTCCTCTTGCATAAGATCCGACCAAAGTCGCTCCCATCCTGGAAATTTCTCCCAACCATTAACAGAGTCCTGATAGGAATGCCAACTCTTCGGAAGCCCAAGGAGAGCCAAGCTCACCAAGTCCTCATCATCAACAGTAACCCCCACACTTCCCAGCTCATCCCTGCATTGGATGAACTTCGTGAGGTACTTGGGCATACTGTCTCCTTTCTCCATCTTTATGTTCCTGAGTTTGTCCTTGAGCGCCAACTTCCTCTGGTCGCTCTTGCTTTGGAATAAATCTGTCAAAGCTTTCCACATCAAGAATGGAGAAGCCTTACCATGAAGGTTGGATACTATGTGATCCTTCACGCCCTCCAACAAAATCCTTCGACACTTTGTTGTCTTCTTTTGCCATGCATCAAGTACGACAACATCACTAGAAGTAAGCTTTGGAATTTTTGCATCTATGAACTCCTTCAACCCATTGTCATCCAGCACCGCCTCCATCCTATCCTTCCATGCAATATAATTCGAGCTTCCCTCAAGGGCATACTCCAATCACAATCCGTTGAAAGACATCTCAACTTTGACACCAAGAAAACACTGTTGCAAATTCGAATTCCACCAGCACAAAACTCAACCGCTTCAATGTTTTGCAATTGCTCCAATGATCAATATCGCTTTGATACCATGTAGAAATTTGACTAATTGATATATTATTCACCGAGATTCTCCTGATCACACACTATTTTATCTTCATGCACAATACAAAATCTCTTCTACCATTGATCATCACATGCAGAAATAAATCAATTGCATGCACACATTAAAACCACAAACAATCACACATATGAACACAGTATTTAATGGGAAAGCTTAAAGCTGAAAACCCCAACTATCTCAGATATTATATGTCATGGAGATCATGTAACAATCATAGTACAAAGCTCCTCACAAGCTCTCATGCACACCCTCAATTGCTACACACTATCAAGCTAGATCTAGCAAAACACATGCTCCAATCTTTTGCCACTTGATAGCCACCTCTATTGCGTAATCAATGCTAAGTGGATGGCTTCATTAACAGATAAACCACCTGGGCTTGTACTGCGTAATATTCATGGTCATGAGTTTCTCCAATCATCCGTGTGTTGCAAATAGCCAATCGTATAGTCACAACCGATAGTAAACCTGCTCTTTTTCACCTATTTCAGCTGGTCTCCACTAAACCGTCCATGCACCGGTTAATCATGATTCTTTAGTTGATTAATGAGTTTAAATTAGTGAAATAATTAATAATTAATTCACACCACTCTCACTAATTGTATCAATCAGTTAAACTAGATACAAATAGCTCAACTATGTTTAGATTAGTTAAACTGAACACAACTCCATTAACTTCCTCAATCAACTCCACCAAAATCTCTCACATGAGTTCTAACTGAAGTATCCATGAAATAGCTCCACTTAACCCTCAGGAATAGCGTAATTCCTTCTGTCAACTCCTATGCCACATCTGTGCACTTAACTGAAGTGCTCCAAGAGAATAAGATAATGTTTATAGTCCAAATATTATTAAGAGCTAATAATATTCAACATATCTATTTTTAGATTGGCAATCTAAAAATAGATTCCGCCCAGTATGTAAAAATAGAAGTCCATCTATTTTTTTCCGACTTGACCAACCATCCACAAATAGCATCCTGCAACTCATAGAACATGATCCATGTGTCTAAAAATAGACTTTGCACCAAAAATAGCCTGTGGGCCCACTTAGTGAAGGCGACTCCTTTCCACTAAGCTCATCATCTTGTTGCAATCTCAACATAAGAAAAATGTACAACCAAAATAAACTTTATAATAACCAATAGGATTCAAGATAATGATGTCAACCATGGGGGATGATTCACCATTTTTTAAGTAAAAGGGTAAAAGGATTAAAAAATAATAAAATAATAAAACTATTTTTTCAACACTTATTTTCAACTTATCTCCCAAATTTTTTACTCAAATTTTGAGTGGGAGTATTCATTGGATGCAAAATTTAATTCATCATCCAAGGAGTACCCATGTTGCATACTTTCGATGGACCCTGCTACATGAAAAATGAGAAATACATGAAAAAACGTGATTGCAATCACGTTTTTTCATGTATTTCTCATTTTTCAGGTAGCAGGTCCATCGAAAGTATGCAACATGGGTACTCCTTGGATGAGGAATTAAATTTTGCATCCAACGAGTACTCCCGCTCGAAATTTGAGTAAAAACTTTGGGAGATAAGTTGAAAATATGAGTTGAAAAAATAGTTTTTTCTTTTTTCCCTCCAAAATTTGATGATGTAATCAAATCTTATTTTATTATTTCCACTATTATTTTATAATTTCCTTAGGATGCCCATTTTAGACCTCAAAATTCCCCTAATAACAAACATTAACATCCCTTCACTTATTATTTCAGGGAATTTCAACTTGACTTTGTCTCGACTAGAATGTTGGGGGTCCTCCAGACCCCGAGACCCTTTGTTGGAACAACTAGCTAGAATTTTTTAGGATAACCATTGGTTGATGTTTTCCCCTCTTCCCCTCCAACCCACTTGGCACAATGGCAGACGTGGGGAAGACTATATTGGCAAGAGTTTGGATTGTTTCCTGGTTCACCAGTGCCTTATGGAAACCTTGGGTAATTTTCGATCAATGGTGGTGAAATGCTTCATTTCAGATCACTGCCCCATTTTACTACAGTGGAGGATGGAACAGGCTCAAAAGGGCATCCCTTTCAAGTTCAAATGTACCTAGCTCGAGGATGAGGAGTTCAACATTTTGGTTAAATAGGTGTGGAATACTTTCCCACGGTTTCCTGGCCAATCCGCCATGGACTACATCACATTTGTTTTGGCTACCCTTAAGAGCAGAGTACAGACTTGGGAGCACGTGAAGAAATCTCATCTTTATGCTGAACTAAATATTGTGAATAAGGAGATTCAGGCCTACAATGTTTTTCTCATGGAGGGTCGGCACACTCAAATGGAACTAGACTCCCTCAAAGCTTTAGAGATGTGGCGGAAACAAATCCTTAAAATTCAGGAGGACACATGGAGACTTAATAGTCGAGCTATTTAGATACAGGCGAGTGACTGGAATACCAAATTTTATCAAAAGGTCAATAGCAGTCATCTACATATCTAGAAAAGCAAGGAAAGAATGATTTAGACCATCTAAAGACTAACATTGTGATGATGATCTAGAAGCAAAACCTTTAGCAGGATCAAGGACATTATGTTGCAGTATAGAAGTTTCTTCAATGCGTAGAAGAATTATAGTAACATGGAAAGAGTATATTCCTCTAGAAGATCATGGAAGTAGCTTTAAAGAAATCTATAAGTTTGAAGGTATGAAGATAATCTAGAAATAGCATGAAGGCACAAATGAAGCATTTCAAGGAAGGAGTCCCATCATTCATAGACATCATCTTCAAGGAAAGTTAAAGTAGCAGTTCATTCAAAAGGAAGTTAACTAGATAGAAATATGAAAGGAAGAAATATTCATATCTTTATAAAATGGCTCCTCATTAGAAAATATATTATTATCTTCAAAGGGTATTGAAGGAAGAGTTGGAAGCATAAATATACTTGCAAACATAAGCATGGTATGTATGGATTAAACTGAAAAGTCACGACCCTTCAATGTAGTTATTTGATATATAATAACATGATAGATGGGAAGAAGATGTGTTGATATCGATCAAAACTGATATGATCTCTATAAGTACATAAGGAAGATAGTAATAACAACTTTAGAGGGATCTAGAAGCACGAAGTGGCATGAAAGATCTTACCGTTTAAAATTTGAAGAAATTTCTTTTATTTTGGAAATTATGATGATGAGGACATATGGTTAGGATATGGTATGACTTCCAAGAAGAATATATAGACTAAGTGTGTACACTATAAAGGCAAGAAAGGAAACAAATTGATACAAGAAGTCATGAGAGAGTTTGTTGGTGTGATGAACTCCATACTAAATAAGTTCACTTTCCCCGATGAAAAGAGGGAGTTACTATTGGCTCTACATTGATTGGTTTGACAAGTATTATTTCTATCAAAGATACTATTGATGATTAGTGGAAAGTGATATAAAGATGATGGTAAAAACCCTGTCACAAAGATATATTATGAATGAGTTTGGTTCCATAAAAATGTTTGACATCTAGGAAGGCTGAAGCTCCGTATGACGTGTTGCGAGATAGGAGCCCTGCAGCTACAACTAAATCTCCACAAAAGAACATGCACTTCATGATTGAGACAAGTTTACGCTTGTGGTTGTGTCTCCCTGGTTGAGAGGGAGTAAGGATCTCCTCTCTGGTTGAGAGGAAGTGATGATGGACATTGTATTCTCCATGTGTCAAGCACTAGGCCAAGACTAACAACCATAAGTCTAGTGAAGGCACTGGTAGGGAGAATGGAGGATTGGATAAGCATCTAGGACCGATACTTCTTGAGGATTTGGAATCCAAGATAGGAGTAGTCTTTAGGACCGATAGTCTTTGAGGATATGACAGGGTATCAAAGATAAGAGTAGTCGAAGAGAACCATTCTTTGAGGATTGGGAATCAAAGATAAGAATAGTCTTGTAAGGACATACTTGGTGAACATTTGGATGGAATATGTGCCTTAAGAGGCGATGGTGGTGGTGTTCAAATGTATGCCTCCCATCATTGTGCTCTAATCTAGTGGGATGTTAGAGATTGTCAAGTCAAGGCCTTGCTATTTTTGCAAATTGACAATGTTGGCTATATGATGTTGATGCTTGGTGATGCTTATCGATCTGAACTCTTCTTATGATAATATTTCAATTTGAGAGTATCCTTATATTCTGGTGTGTACTTCTGAATACCTCCCTAGTTAAGAGGGAGCGTTGGAAAATGTAACTAGGTTCGATCTTCTTAATTATCATTGTACATATGTCATTGTATATTTCATGTAAAAGCAAAAGAAGAAAAAGAAATTATTATTGTTATTATTTCATTAGTCAACATGTTCTTCATGCTTTTAGGGTTTATTGAATCAAAAAATATTTGTCATGAGTCAATTTATTGTACTTGAGTCAAGTCCCATTTGGACTTTTGGAAATAAAAGAATTTTATTTGAGTCAAAAGAGTCAATTTTGTTGACATAAGACCAAGTGAGCCCTGGCTGGACAAGTCGACCCTAGAAGGGGCCTATTCAACCTCTTGGATGTGTACATATACAGTGCAACTCGACTTCGTTTGGAAACTAACTCACAACTTCGATTTCTTTGCCAAGAAGAGAGAAAAAAAACCAATGAAGGACAAGAGAAGAAGAGAAAAAGTCAAAGGAGAGAGAGTGAAGGTTAAAAGAGAGAGAATGTTGCCACGCATGTGAAGTTTCTGCCCTAATTTCTGTTACACTTGCAAAATTTTAGATTGTTGCAAGGCCCAAAAAGCTGCAGACCTGTTGCAGGGGTTGAAAACCATATTTTGACCATATTTGAAGATCTTTAACCATTGTTGACTTAGTTAAATTTGACATTGTTGAAGAAGATTGGAAGGAGGGTCAACTTGAGTCTTGTGGGAGGTCTTGGTCTTGGTTTTCGGGTCTTGGATTTCTTACTTTGATCTGATTCTGTAACAAGATAATATTGGTTGGGTTTTACCCTAGCTTTTAGCCTATATCTTGTGTTCATTTTCTTTTGTGATCTTCATGGTTTATGTTTTTGGTAATTGTTTGATGAAGAGAACATAATAAAAGAAATAAGAAGCAAAAATATATTCACTAGCAATTATCAAATGAGAGAAATCATCTTGATTGATGCCCTATTGATTTCTCAATAACCCAAGCGTTGTCACTCCCTTCGAAACTCAAAGACCCAACTTAATGGTTGTACAAACTTCTACAAGCCCGAAACCCAAATCCTTTTACTCTGAAATGCCACGATGGTAAATCTAGTACCTCTCGAACCAGGTGGAATTCCACTCCTCCTTATCTCAGTTTGAAAGGCTAGGGATGGAAAAGGCAGATAGACACCCTACGCACTCAAAGAACCTGCTATGTTTGCCACCTTAACTCCCATCACCATGCACAAAAAAAAATAAACTAGAGGTTCGTTGGTAGCTATTATAATTCTTAAGATTTTCAGAAGCATCACCATCTGTTTGCCTTGAGAGGCTTCCTTGACACACCTCATTAACCTTCATGATGCATGGGAAGGGGAGTTAATGCCTCGCCCTGTCCTCCTTTTGCCTTTGAAGTCACCCCCATTGGGGTGTCAAGATACTTAGTGTTAAAAATTGATTTTTTTTGTATTTTTAAATTGAATATATTTAAATATTCAATAAATTTGATTTAATTTATAATTTTGTATATTAGTTGTTTTTTTTTGTTCAAGCACTAGAGATCAATGACAATTAGGTACACTGAATGTTTGTACTAAGAAGATCCATCAGACTCACTTTTTGCTAGCTCAACCTTGGAGCTTGACCCAAAGATGCTTTAACAACAAGGACTTAACCAATTAAACTAACCCTTACCAGTTAAAATATAGCATTCAAATAAATATTAATATTTTATAATTTAAAATAAAAAATAAGTTTAAAACCCATAATTTATAATAAAATATTATTTAACATAAAATTTTAATCAACTCTTTAATTAAATATTTAATAAAAATTAAAATTCGATTAAAATTACTTTGGCTAGTAATAATTATTTCAAATCTTCACCAATGAATATATTGAGTTACCATGTCTTTATAAATATTATTACAATATCTTATAACCTTCTTAACTATAAACTTACCTAATACCAATAACCTTATTCTTCTTTAAATAAAATGAATTCAAAATAATAATAAGAAGAATCAATTTAAATTAATCTAATTTTTTATATTAATTAAAATATATTATTAAAAATTATATAAATTATAATAATATTTTAAAAAAATATATGAATACTTTTATATTCAGAATAAAATCAAATTTAAATACAAACATTTGTAATTGAATATCATTTCTCCACCCACGAATAATATATTGATTTCCTTAATTTTCATGCAGAATATTAAAATCAAAGAAGTACAAATACATAGATATACGACTTTAAAAAACAGTGTTACAGTATCAATGACAGCGAGGCATCCCGACAAAAATGCTGACCGAGATATAAGGCGAGCCTTATTTCCGCTGCCATAGGCCCATTAATGCGGCCCAGGCAGCTGATGCCCACCGTCCGATTAAAAGTGTAGACCATCGTGGGGCGGACATCAGCTGCCTGGGCCGAATTAATGGGCCTATGGCAGCTGAAATAACGCTCGCCGAGATATAATATCATCAGCTGAAGACCTTTTGGAATATAGACAAAAATGCCAAAAAGACCAGACCCCGGTATTCTAATACAGTAAAAACCACGTATAAGCTGTTAAATTGTAATTACGGATAGATATTTATTGCTAGAGCAAATGGTACAGGCTATCAGATTTTTTCGAAGGTACTGAATTCAAGATCAAATTCTACCTTCCTTTCAATTATATTTATGGAAAAGACAGTGACATTGAATTCGGACCAATTTGTACAGACTGTAAAGGTTTTCAAAATATTTTTCATTGAAAAAGATATGAAGAAAATAGAAAGGAAATAAGGAATTCCGGTGAATAAATCTAAACTAAAACGGTGATTGGGAGAGAATTCAGCTTACTGTGCAGGTACAGGGAGCTACCATGGAGGGCCTGCAAAGCAAAACAACTTCTGTGATTGCAATTTTTGAATGACCTCGCGATCTGTAACTTAACTTATGTTTTGATTTTTTTCTCAACTGATTCTGGCTATTATGGATCTTGAGAAAGAAATTGGCTGTTTTGTTTTGTGAAGCCAAATACAAAAACACGCTTATCTGGATGGCTCTAACATTCCCAGTTTCGGCGAAAGTTTTGTTTCCACGGCAATCCAAATTCATCAAACAAATAATGGCCGATGAATCTTCTGCACCTTCACAATATCTTCTCAGCTGCTTGCATGTAATTAGCAGATGAATCTGTTCGTATCAGGATGAAATAGAGATCGATGCTAGGGTTCTGGGTTGCGGGGAAGCTCTTTCCACAGCGGTCGTGGAACTGAGAAACAAAGGCGCAGGAGAATTCGTTGCTCAGGTTCGCCAGTCCGTCCATAATACTGGTGCATTCAATCATAAAACCCCCACTCAGCTAAATTTGACTTCATTTTGGAAGATCTTTCAGTGTTGCTCAGGATGTATTCACTTCTTTAATTACTGTATATTGTATTGGATCTCGGATCCTTTTGGGCCTGGTGTGATTTAGGGTTTCATTCAACGACATATATCCTCTGTATAATTTCTTGATTTAGGGTTTCATTCAATGGCATATATCCTCTGTATATTTTCTTTAGAGGAGGTTTTCGGCTCCTATTGCTTTAGTCCCGTACCTCAAAAATCAGGGACCAACAAATGGCCTGTTGAGTCCCAAATTCAATTGTAGGGTGGTATATTCTGCATCATATCTTCTAAAAGATATCAATGACATGCACAACTGAATTGAAAGCCGCTGCAACTGTAATGACGAGGTGTGGGCCTTGATCCCTTTGCAGCCACCTCTGCGTAGAACAATTTTTCTTGGAAAGAAACAGAGTTTATTTTTAAAGAAGGATCTAGTCCTGTTTGTACCAGGGTTTTATGCGATGATAGTGATCTCTGATTCATTTCCGGCAGAGTAACATCACTTGCAATCACACAACCATATAGACCCCACACCGATGGCACCTGTATGGTCGCATTAAAACTCTCATGGTATCCAAGAAGCGTCTTTGTCTGGTCTTTCATAGTGGAGACCATGTTGTAGGCCACAAAGTTTGACATATTGACAGATGACAGTCTATACAGAAGGGAGTTACACTTCTTAAATTTATAAATGGATTGAAGGTTTAATTTATTTTTTAATAAGTATTTGGATTTTTTTAATTATGTGAATAGCCTTTCAGATTTTTAAAATTTAATTTAATTATTCATAATTATGAGGTAGATGGTAGATATTTATTTCTTATAGAATCTTATAAAATATTTATAATAACAATTTTTTTGCTTTTTTAATTAAATTGATTAATTAAAAAGAATATCATATGGATCATTATATGAACAAGAGTTATGGTTTTTTGGGCATGTGGTAGTAGTAAGTCATAGTATTGGCCCCTAATATGGTAAAAAAGTCTACTTGCAAATTAAGAATCTCTATGATAAAGTGGGGTGAATCTCCATGATTAAAAATCTTGTTACATATATTTTTTAAATATATATAGGTTTAACTCTGATATATATATATATATATATATATATATATATATATATATTTATGATGATGACGACTAATGTCCGCTAAGACCAATGTGGCCTATGGGACCTCAAGAAAGGAAAACGAATCTAAGTGTGATTCTTCAAAATCTTGTTTCTATGATCAAAGAGAAAGGAAAGAAGAGCACCAAGATCGTTATAGGTGGGTTGGCTTAATAAGTCAAGAAGATTGTAAGTCTGGTAGATGTTGGGGAATTGAGAGCAAATGTGAGTAAGAGTTGGGCACTCTAAAATGAAGTGCTTTTCATCTTCCCCCTGCTTAGTTTTGCAAATCTGACAGATTCTATCGTTCCAGGGAGTCTTGGGAATAGAACACCACCCAGTCTCACTTTGAAGCTCATGAGAATTAGTTCTTATCCTAGCGATGTTCATTTTTTTCTTAGTATTGGTCAACACAAACAGATAATTATGATTATCAAGGCTCAAGTTGATCACCTCCTTATAATATCTTAGCTTCCTTTTACCCTCCAACTCCTTATCCACCCACAACTTGTCCTTAAACTTGGAAGTAAGAGTATTTTTGATGCTACCTTTGCTACCCATACTGAGCTCCTCCTTAATTTGCCAATGGTTGAGCCAAGACTCGGCATCCTTATGCCGCCCGCACTTGAGGCGAAGGTGGGGGTTTTGACTAAAGTTAGAAGTAATTTTTGGGAGCCTTTTGGATTCCATGATGTAAAGCATGTTCTTATACATCAGATATCGAAACATAGTCGAACTTTCAATGGGGGACATACCAGCTTCGATCAAGAGGATAGGATAGGGAGTATTTCCCTTGATCTTTAGGTTGTAGGTTATGAATTTCTTTTGAATCATCTCAATCTTCCTCCATGACTCTTTGGATATACTGCAACCCCAAACTTCACATTTGTATAAGACAACACGAGTGACGAGAGTCTCAAAGAGGAACCTCTTTATACTCCAACTGTAAATATCGACTGACTTACAATTGTTTTCAAGCTCATTATTGTCTTTCCAACCTCCAATAATACTTTTCTCAATGCTATAATTCTAGTTGAGTTGATGAGGAAAGTCAATAGCCAAATATTTATAAGAAAAAACATGCTCTAAGCACTGGTTATTATAAACAAAACTACCATGGGTAATCTTTTTGGATTTAATGATCATGAATTTAGTCTTGTCGGTAATAATTGTCATACCCATCTTGGAGCAGTAGACATGAAGAATCTGAAGCTGCTTGTCTAGGTCATCCTAGATTTTTGCAAGAAGAACGATATCATCGGCATAAAGGAGAAGAGTAATGAGTACACCCGCAAGCTCGATGCACTTGCATCCCACAGTTTCCATACACTCCTCTAGCTTATCGATGTATATGCCAGAAAGGGTAGGGGATAGGGGACACCCTTGCTTAACTTCAATATTGCATTTAATGTCTTTAAACCACCCCTCGTTGGTATTAAGCTTGTCAGTGACGGTCTCCTAGAGATGGATCACAATAATCCCCATCTCAGGAGGGACCATGATATCTTTAAGTTTCTCCCAAGCCTTATCTCAAGGAACAATGTCAAAAAAATTTCTAAAGTCCACAAAACAACAGAAGAGATCAGCTTTACTATTGTGAAATTCCTCTACAATAATTCTGAGAGTGACAAGATAATCGATAGTCGAGTGATGTCTCATAAAACCAGCTTGTCCTTTAGCTCTTTTTCCCTAGCTTTCAATTCAAAGGCTAAGCTTCTTTTCCAAAATGAGCCCATAAAAACTTGGCCAAGATGTGGCTAATTATAATGGTTTTGTAGTTAGAGGGAATGCTTTTGTCCCCGTTTTTAAAGATAGGAAAAATAGGGCTTTGCGTCCAAAGCTGAGGGAAGCCATGCGTTACAACCAAATTGAGAAGCTTGTGGAGATGAAGAAGGAGGATAGATCTTCCCATTTTAAGGATCTCGGCTTGGTATCCTTCAATATCTTTAGCTTTCCCATTAGCGAGCTTAGTAATTCCAGATTCAACGTCTTCCACACATAATACATCCTCCTTAGTTGGAGTGTTTAAGGTGGTGCACATAGTCTCCAGAGAGTCATACAACTTATTAAGATAGTTGTCCCAGTTTTCTAAGGAGATAGAATGATTATCTTTGGTTTTACGAACAAGCACATTCTACCAAAAAAATCTGGGCACGTCTTTAGAAAGGTGGAGAAGATAATCTTGTCTTTTATTAATATATGACCTCTTCTTCCTCTTGATGATATTTTATTAATATATGACCTCTTCCTATTAATATATTGATATTTTAGGGCTTATTGATTTCATTAGGAGTGCCTCTGATTGCTTTCCTGGCAATTTTACAATCTTTTCCATACCATGGATTGGAAGTTCTATTATTTTTCTTAAACGAAGTCTCATTAGAGAACATGCTAATGGTACTGGAAATGATAGTAGTGAAATGGTAATAAATTTGATCAATGTTGTTATTATAGGTCATGGAGCCTAAAACCAGCTTGTCCTTTAGCTTTTTTTCCCTAGCTTTCAAGTCAAAGGCTAAGCTTCTTTTCCAAAATGAGCCCATAAAACTTGGCGAAGATGTGGCTAATTATAATGGTTATGTAGTTAGAGGGAACACTTTTGTCCCCATTTTTAAAGATAGGAAAAATAAGGCTTTGCGTCCAAAGCTGAGGGAAGCCATGCGTTACCTCCAAATTGAGAAGCTTGTGGAGATGAGGAATGAGGATAGATCTTCCCATTTTAAGGATCTTGGCTTGGGATCCTTCAATATCTTTAGCTTTCTTATTAGCGAGCTTATAAATTCCAGACTCAACGTCTTCCACAGAGAATACATCCTCCTTAATTGGAGTGTTTAAGGTGGTGCCCATAGTGTGCGGAGAGTCATACAACTTCTTAAGATAGTTGTCTCGGTTTTCTAAGAG
The DNA here is from genome assembly GCA_034641835.2 of Pinus albicaulis. NCBI lineage: Eukaryota > Viridiplantae > Streptophyta > Pinopsida > Pinales > Pinaceae > Pinus > Pinus albicaulis. Next base: position 267,004,083 of record CM076575.1, on the reverse strand, counting down.
GATAGAATTATTATCTTTGGTTTTATGAACAAGCACATTCCGCAAAAAAAATTTGGGCGCATCTTTAGAAAGGTGGAGAAGATGATCTTGTCTTTTATTAATATATGGCCTCTTCTTCCTCTTGATGAGATTTTTGTATATATCAATATTTAAGAGCTTAATGATTTCATTAGGGGTGCCTCTGATCGCTTTCCTTGCAATTTTACAATATTTTTCATACCATGGATTGGAAGTTCTATTATTCTGCTTAAACGGGGTCTCATTAGAGAACTTGCTAATGGTATTGGAAATGATAGTAGTGAAATGGTAATAAATTTGATCAATGTTGTTATTATAGGTCATGGAGCCTAAATCCCTTAAGAAGAGGTTGGCCTTACTTCTATATAAGCGAACATGTATTTTTCCTTCATTGGTCTCCTGCATGTGGGTGGTAAGCATAGCAAGATTGAGGGATAAAGACAAAGGTCGATGGTTAGAGTCATGCTCGAATCCGTTAAGTAGCTCAAAGTTTGTAATACGGTTGAGGATGAGTGTGTCAGAAATAACATAATCCACGACATTGCTACCCAGCTCATGTAAACAGGTCATCTGACCAGAGAGGGGCCACTTGTTAATATCATTATAAATGATTAGGCCTTGGGAAATGCAAAGCTTGAGGAACTCGGTGTCGAATAAGTTCTTGATTTTGTCTTCAAATTTTGTCTTGAATTTATTAGCTAAATAATTATCATCATCAAGCCACAAGGGGTCAAGGTTAGAGTTGTTACTTAACGTAATGGCTTGGTTAGTAGAAGTTCTAGCATTGAAGTCCCTGAGAAAAAGGATATTACCTTCATTCCTCAGGTTGAATATGTATTTTTCTAAAGTGTTGAAAGGACAATTCTTATCCAAGTTGTTATTTTTATAGGATGTAGAGTTGATAGGAGCGAAATAGCAGATTGCAAGAAAGATCCTATTGGTGGTAGAATCAGAGATTTCGATCCAAATATATTGATTGAAGGGGTCGATTTTATGAAGTCAGATGTGAGAGGAAACAATGTTCCTTATATAGCAGGCTATACCACCAAAACCCTTCCAAGAGGATTTCTTATTCCAAACTAACCAAAGAGTGAAACTGTCAAGGTGAGGGACCCTAGATTCATCATACTCCCAAGTTGCAACTAAGAGAATAAGGTCAATATCACTCGGGATCCATCTTAACATAGGACCTTTACACCATGGAAAGCCATGACAATTCTAGAAGAGGATCCGTAGTGATGCAAGTCCCTATTTATCACTTGTGCATGAGACTTTATCTCTAATAATAGCTTTCCTATTCCTAATGATTGTCCATGTCCTTGCTTTTCTTGCCTCCTTAACCTTTTTGGACTTTTTTCCTAAGTTCAACTTGGTCTTCTAGAATGACATTTTCATTTATAAAGATTCTTGTTCCTTTTAGGCTTGGGGATTTCCTGAGTATATCCAATTTATGTTCATTACAACTCACCTTGACACAGATTAGTCTGTGTTTATGCTCAAGTATCTTTCTGACCCTTATTTATCCCGTGAGATAAGTTGTTTCAATTTAAGATTTTGTTTTTAATTTTTCTTTAACTTATTCTAATGTGTTTTCATTGTTTTGTTCTTCTATACCCTCAATTATAATATTTAAGGCTCTTTTGTGATGCTCATGTTCGAGTACAATTAGTTTATTAATTTCCTCTTTGATGGGCTTAATATCTAAGTTATTTTCTCTATTATTTAGGGTTGATTTATTGTGTAGTTGTTCTTTTAGATTTTTAATCTTGCTTTTCAAGGTGTCATTTTCTTCAACCATTGCTTGTTTACTACTTTCTATTTCTTGAATTTTACCTTTCATTTCTTGGAGTTCAGTTTCGAGTGTGATTATTTTATTTTCTAATGATTTGTGGTTGTTGTCAAGCATTGCAGTTAGTTCTAGTTTAAAATGGTTTTCTCTTGCTTCTCTTCGTCTTTCTAAAGATTCAATGTACTCATAAAGACTCTTTAAGGTAATTTTACTCGGTCTGCCTTTGCTAGAGGGGGGCTTAAAAATATGAGGGGAAGTACTCATAGTGTAATAAAACAAACTTAATAAGAGAAGGGTAAGTGGGAACGTGTGAACATGTAAGGCAGAACCAATGCGAGGTTGCGCTCACTGCACCTTCCACAAAATCGCTGCCCAAACCAGAACTCCTCTTGCGAGTGCAGAGTAAAGACCAAAGTTGAATACTCCGAGACTAAAGTTGCAAAACAAACCACTGCAAAAACTAAAATCACCGCAGAGAATGAAACCAAACTTCACCACCTATGTTACAAAGGTATGTATGACAAAGGTCACAACTTACGAGCTGCATATTTTATATTTTGATTGAAAAATCACCGCATAAATTCTTTGGCTGAGACCACGTAGGGTATATACCACACGCTGTAATTATTCATTGAGTGTAAATCTTGCAAATCGCAGATTAAAATCACAATGCAAATATATATTTGAAGTCAAATGATAAAAACGTAAGACCGAAGAGGAAAATCAAACTGTGAGACCTATTTCACACAATTCAAACTTATGATTGCCAAATTTAGGGCGTTATGTTGTAGTGTTCTTAAATGAAGCATTAGATCAAAAGATAATAAACACATAGTCAGATTAATTATAAAATAATAATAATAAAGAAAAGTAATAAAATTAATAAATCGATTCAATTCATTTGTTATATTATAATTTTATTAATCAAGAAAATAAAAAAATTCATAATATACATATTAGATTAAAATAAAATAAAATAATAATATAATTCTTATTTCTAACTCTGTTATTTCAAAACATATAATGCATATAAAAACTTACAATTGTTGAGAGGAATCAAATCTTTCGAGTTGAATTTTTTTTCTCATATTTTATATTCAAAAAGAGATTTGTATTTTAGAGATTTGATCCCTCTAAATATTTAGTAAATCTGAAATTAACATAAATCTATATTCTATCTAAAAAAATCTCTATTTAATTTTAAACAAAATTAATCCATTTCATATATATATATATATATATATATATATATATATATATATATATTATGTTTTTTAAAATGATAACTTATTAATTATATATATATATATATGATTACCTAAATGAATTTGATTCGTATGATGATGTACTTTTCTGTTGTATTTTTCCCTCATCAATTTTAATGTATTTCAAATTTACCATTTACAATATTTAATTGAGCATTAGGACATAACTCCTTCCGCCACAATCAAGGAGCCTCTTGTGAAAGGAAGTGTCTTTTGTTCGACGAAATGGAAGCTGATGGGACAGCTCTCTCCGGCGACCCCGCGACTTTCCGGGTAGGAGGTGGACCCCACACCCCTGCCTCCAACACCTCCCTCCCTTCGCCACCTCCCCTCCGCTCTGCCAGCCTGCACGCTTAAAATTTAAATTTTGAATATTCATTCGCCAACGTTAATTCAACTTCATTGAAGAGCCTGCGTTCATTCAACTCCATTGCAGAGCCTTGTTTGCTTCATTCGCTGGCGGAGTCCCGTGGAAGCTTTGCGCAACTTAAAATTTGGATCTCCATTGCAGAGCCCTACTCCATCTGAAAATGGCTCAGAGCCCTCCAAATGCGAGCTTGCCCTTACCAATTTGCCTGCACTCATCTATGAAATAGAGTGGGATGTCATCATGATTGACGCCCCCTGTGGTTACTAAGCAATGCCTCAAGTTATCCCTCTTTCTTCTAGAGATCCAACACAAGCTTGCAAGAAGATCTCACTACTGAAATTCCAAGTAATTATCAATGGACACTTTTTGCCCTTTTTTCTTTCCCTGCTCTTTCCTGTATTGCAGTGTGTCATCTATAGTCAGCCAAGGGAATGGAGTTGCACATGTTGTATAGTGGAAGTTGTTTATCCAGCAAACTTGAGAAAAAGAAAGGAATGATATTTTTTCTCTATTTTTTTGCTTCCATATATTAAATCCTTGGCCTGACCAGGACTAAATGCAACAAATGAATTTGAGGTTCTCAGTGGCCATCAATGAGAGTTCTGATGTCAATAAAATTGTGAATTTTGGGGAAAATGACATGATGGCTTTCCCAGAACATTGCTACAGTACTTCTAAGTCATAAATTGATATGTTATTGTTATAACTTATTATTGTTATGTTTTATAAATTATAATAGCAATGGTTGTAAAATATATTCTTCAGGTACTTGTCGTGGATATAGAGTCTGGCCTAGATGTTTCAGCCTGTGTCTCTCTATATCTTCGGTAAGGTGGCTCTGTCAGTTGCTTGTTAAAGAAAGGCATGTTTTTAAGCACAAAGTTGCTTAAATTCACATAGATTAATAAAATTTTAGATAGAAATCCTAGATAGTAGAATTGTCTGAGACTCCTCATACTTTATAATATGACTGAATGTAATGTTATAGTCAAATGGATTTTCCTTTCATTTGTTTAAGGTTATATACTTTTGCAGAGGAGTGCTTACAAGCTTTGTAATTGCAAATTTTAAAAAATACTTGTTGGATATCAAGTCTTTGTAATCTAATATTTCAGTTTTTTTTTTTTTTTTCAGAGTTGAGAATCTCAACAAGTTTAAGAGTGATGATGGTGACTGTCCCACGTTAGTGTGCATAGACTTAGCAACTCGAGGGCTTAATTTAGCTATTGATCATGTTATTATGTTTGATTTCCCGCTTACTCTAGTAATTTACGAGTCTTTTAAGCATTCCTACTGTGTTAACTTATCACTTCAAATGCTTTGCAGCAGCTTAAAAAGTCATATCTAAGTTTAAAAACTCATCGTGGTTTTCTACTTTGATTTTTTTTAGATAGATTACCTTCATTGAATTGGAAGAACTGCTCGGATGGGAGCTAAAGGCAAGGAATTTATTTTGCAATCTGGCTTTTGTTTAATTTCTCCTGCTATTATTTTCAGTTTTCTGGACATCTCTGAAAATAAATGTTAGATAAGGTGGGAAGAGAAAAGCAATAACAGAAAGGATGGGAAATGTATTAATCGAGAGAAGCACCATCATTTTTGTCTTGATGTCGTTTTTTTCACTTCTCACCCTAGATTTTTGACATAATGATCTTTTGAGGAATGACACCTCTTTTGCAAGTAAGGTGACAATCCTAGTTACAAAAAAGGATATCACTCTAGCAAGTCAAATTGAAGAGGCTACAATAAAAAATGAGAGTTTGGAAGAACTTACAACTAATAATGGAAGGTAGGAAGCAGTGAAGCAAAAACAGATTCAGAATAAAGGGAAGGAAACTGCAAAGCCTAAAGAGAGATCATCTGCAAAAGGAATTAAAAGTCAGAGGACTGGACGTCCTTTGATATCAAAGCTTGGTTCTAAGGGAATGTAAAATTCTATACCAAATAAGTATAAAAGTATTTCAACTATAAAGAAGGCTAAAGTGGTAAAAAGTCCCTTGACAGTTTCCAAGGAAAAGAAGACACTTGTCCCCAAAAGGTTAGGAGGAAGGCCTAAAGTCCAGAAGACTAGACAACCTTTCGTAGTCAATTCCATAAGGAAGAAAACTAATGGAGAGAAAAATGTAAAAGGTAAGGCAAAGGTATGGAAGACTGAGCAAGCATTGACATCTAGGCTTTCTGTAGTTAGTTTTAAAGGGAGACAAACATCTGGGGAGAAAAATGGAAAAGGAACAACGAAGATAAAGTCCAAGCTTATGTAATATGCCATTAGTAGGATGAATTCAAGCAACATACCGCAACATTAGGCTGGGCTTATCTTTGGCTCAAAGAAGTGTGGAAATACTGAAAGAAGAGTTATGTACATATCTCTGCACTTCTCAACCTTAAAAGGGCATATTCAAGCAAGAAAACCATGAGCAAGTGTTGGAATATGACATATTGACCAAAAGGGATTGTCTTTGGTCCTAGACCTCAATATTTAAATGGAATATTCTAGTTTTGTAAAATATTCATTTATCATTCTCTGAATACGTGTACTATTGAAAAACTTTGAGGGCTCACTGTATCTGAAAGGGAAACTGATTTTCATGGGTGTCAAATGCATTTCTCATTCTTTTTCAGTTGTATTCCTGTTTCACGTTTTTTGCTACTCTCTAAGCATGTACTAAAATGACTACTAAGATATCATGAAATTCTAATTTTGTTGGTCAACTCTATTGATTTTCAATATACATATCCAATGAGGATCTTTATTTTTTTATTGAAATCTTTGATGAGAAGATTAGTTTGAATAAAGAGAATTATGCTCATTTAAAGAAAAGAGAACTCATATTAAGGCTTATATTTACGGAATTGACAATTAGCATGCACATGGAATTTCTCCAAATTATGTGAAAGACCTAACAACCCAATCTAATTACAAAAATAGGTGTCTTGTCATAGAATTATGCACCATAGAGTACGAGTCCACCTTTGACCTACAAATAAAACATAAAACAAGATATATTAGAACTACATAAACAAGAAAGCAGTCAAGTATTATGCAACTTGTCATCATCAAGGGTCCTAGAAGGACCATCGGAGTCCATGACAAAGGGAGTATTTATTAATTTCTCATAAGTTTTACGAGAGAAATTATAGTATAACAAAAGTAAAAAGCTAAGAAGTAGCGGTTATATTTATGAGAGGGACAATTAGTTCATGTGGGGAAAAAACATGAACGGTAGTTGGCATACAGAACGACATGTATAATTCCTACAGACCAGAAAATATAGATGCATCGTTGTAAGTTAAATGGGACCAGTAGATGGGATGTATGGTGAACAAACTATAATCTGTTCTGTGAATTGTTTTCCATGTGAGGTGTTAGCATCTGACATTTTGGTTGGTATATAGTTCTGTTAAAAAAAACTCCAGGCATGATAGCAATTTATGTTGTAAATTTCCAAAAGGTGACGCCCTCCAGATTAGCAGATGGTGTATTATGTGATAAAAAATTATGAAAAAGTTGAATCATACAAGTTTTCAAAAAAGTGGAGCATATGATTGTCTGCAGGGAGGTCTGCCTAGAGGATTTTTCTTCTATAGTGTAGATAAAGAGGAATTGTATTATAGTCGAGAATAAAAACGTGTTTTGTTGTTAAGAAGTGTCTTCATATAATTGAGATGTCACAAGAGTTCTTTTGAGTGGGTGAAAGAGCTGTTAGAAAATTGGTGATTCCTGCACAATGAAATGCCAATGTTGGTTATCCTTTGCATTGTTTGCGTTGTGGTTATCCCTGAAGTCCTGATTTTGACTGGATCACAGGTTCGAGGTATCAAAATGCCTATTTATTGTGGAGGATAATGGCAAAACGTGACACTTAAATGCTAATAAAATTCCATAAATTTAATGGGAAAAATTATGTTCCTTGGAAGCCAAATATGAAGTCAAATCTAGAATTCAAAGGCCTATGGTAGATGGTCATAGCACAAGATTTTGGACTGGCTGATCATACTCAACAAAAGAATTTAAATGACCATAATTGGGAAGCACTGATGATCATGATCCTATATTTAATGTATGAAATTATGCCCCACGTGCATGACGCAAAAAATGTGGATAAAGCATGGAAGAAATTGCATATTCCATATGAAGGTTTTAACAAGATATGTAGTATATTTCAAAAATAAATTATAAGGCTTTGGAAGTGCAGGAAGACGGATATAATCAGTTGATGATCTTACTAATCTAAAGGATATAACAGTGAGTGGGAAATTTGAGGGAAACAAATATTCACATCAACAATCTACTATCGGAGAATGTTATTGAACTTGAAACACTTACTATTGTTGTTGAAATTGAAACACTATGTTCTGAGAAAATTGTAGTGATGTTCTGGAAAAAGTAGCAAAGAGGCACACATTACGATGGAGGGAAAAGGAATTTGTTGCAAGATTTGGAGGCAAGGAACAACACTGAAATAAAGCCCCAAATCTTCACCTAGCATTAAAAGACAAATAGAGAAGAAAGGATGTAATACCCCAATTTTGATCCTTGGTTCAATGTTGTGTATGTACAATAGGCTAAAAACTAGCAAATGTAATTTGTAACTGGATATTGAATATATAGTAAAATGTACATCACACACTATAGAAGAGAATGATAAAATAAGGGGACTATGACTGCACAAGAGTGAAAGGATGAAGGGGTTAAATATGAAACAAAAATTACCTTAGTAAGGGGATTCAACCCATGGTTTTGTAAAACTTGTCTTTTGATTATTAGCTAATCACTATTTTATTAAGCCAGGGGGGGTTAGTGCACAAAGGAGATATGTGGCCCCTTCATGCCATGCAACTAAAAGCTTTACCTTTGCCATGCAACTAAAAGCTTTACCTTTGCCATGCAAACAGACTGTAGTGGTTTGATTTTTGAAGTTTTGAGAGGGGAGTTTGAATGTTGTTGTTATTCAAATTATCATAGTCGAACTCATAAAAAAATGGAATTTACCTTGCAAACTATCCTTTGTTTGGGGAAATCTAAAGAATTGTCATTAAGCGAACTATTGTGTATACTAAATTCAAATTGTGAAATATGCAGGCATGAATTAAGTGAGAATTATGGCTATATGGAATGTGGTTGTCTTTGAGGAAATTCACTACCATTGATAATTACCTGGAATTTCAGTAGTGAGATCTTCTTGCCAGCTTGTGTTGGATCTCTAAAAGAAAGAGGGATAGCTTGAGGCATCGCTGAATAGCGAAAATAATACCATTCCTTCGGTTGTGCAAGATGATGAGGAAGAGTGTTGTTGATTGGGAATTGTTGTAGGTATAATTACATTTGCAAACCTAGAAACTGGGCTAGGAGAAGAGAAATTAGAGTTTACCATATAGAGTGTGTGCCTTAAGGACTTATAGCCTCAACTTGGGGGTGGATACTATTGTAGAGAGAATGTTGCATTAGGGATCTTATAGTTGGGTGGAACGTCCATCTTCTGCAACCAATTGTTGGAATTATGTTAAATTAAAACTGAATTGGTATGGTTTATGTCATGGCTGAATTAATTTCCATTTGTGTTAGCTTGCATTTATGTTTTATGAACAATTGAATAATTACATTTAGATTGCATAAAGATGTAGTGTCATGCCTGCCTAAAGTAAATAGTTAATAACAAAATACTGTGTTCAGTTCCTTAGTAAATTGGTGCAAATTTGGATGGTTAAGAGAAGTATCCCATATTCTCTCAAAGTGCACAAAGGGTATTGGTTGTAACAGAATGACATCAAAGCTATAGGTTACACCGCTAGGGTTGTATGGGAAAAAAATCAACTATATATTAAGAAATTGCAGTTTTGTGATAAGTGTTTGACATAATTTCTCCATGAAATAATTTCTAAGAGGAGATATGTATATTGGAAATGCATATAACTTTGTTTTCCTGTAGGCGCTGGAAAATCATTTTCCAGTGCCTACAGGAAAAAAATTTAATGTTTCCATTAAAGTATTTTCTGTAAGTTTTTTGAGGATCATCATCATGGACCTTTGAGGAGATTTATGATGGACCTTTGAGGAGATTTATCCTTTTTCAATGACATTACAGAAATGCAAGTTGTATGAATTCATTTTTTTTCCTGTAGGCGTTGGAAAATCAATTATCATTATCAAATTATTTCATGGAAATAAATTCAGCACAACTAAACAAATGTTTTGTCCATTTTTCTCCCCAGATGTTTGTCTCCCTTTAAAACCAACTACAAAAAGCCTAGATGTCAATGCTTGCTCAGTCTTCCATACCTTTGCCTTACCTTTTACATTTTTCTCTCCATTAGTTTGCTTCCTTATGGAATTGATTACAGATGGTTGTCCAGTCTTATGGACTTTAGGCCTTCCTCCTAACTTTTTGGGGACAAGTGCCTTCTTTTCCTTGGAAACTGTCAAGGGAATTTTTACCACTTTAGCCTTCTTTGTAGTTGAAATACTTTTATACTTGTTTGGTACAGAATTTGACATTCCCTTAGAACCAAGCTTTGATATCAATGGACGTCCAGTCCTCTGAATTTTAATTCCTTTTGCAAATGATCTCTCTTTTAGCTTTTCAACTTCCTTCCCTTTATTCTGAAGCTATTTTTTCTTCATTGCTTCATACCTTCCTTTCTTAATTGTAAGTTCTTCCAAGCTCTCATTTTTTCTTATAGCCTCTTCAATTTGACTTGCTAGAGTGATATCCTTCTTTGTAACCAGGCTTGTCACCTTACCTGCAAAAGAGGTGTCATTCCTCAAAAGATCATTATGTCAAAAAGCTAGGGTGAGAAGTGAAAAAAACGACATCAAGAAAAAAACAATGGTTCTTCTCTCGATTAATACATTGCCCATCCTTTCTGTTATTGATTTTCTCTTCCCACCTTACCTAACATTTATTTTCATAGATGTCCAGAAAACTGAAAATAATAGCAGGGGAAATGAAATAAAAGCTAGATTGAAAAATAAATTCCTTTCCTTTAGCTCCCATCCAGGCAATTCTTCCAGTCCGATGAAGGTAATATATCTAAAAAAAGCAGAGTAGAAAATCACGATGAGTTTTTAAGCTGTTGCAAAGCATTTGAAGTGATATGTTAACACAATAGGAATGCTTAAAAGACTCATAACTTACTGGAGTAAGCAGGAAATCAAACATAATAACATGATCAACGGCTAAATCAAGCCCTCGAGCTGCCAAGTCTATGCACACTAACGTGGTACAATCACCATCACCACTCTTAAACTTGTTGAGATTCTTATCTCTGAAAAAAAAAACTGCAATATTAGATTACAAAGACTTGATATCCAACAAGTATTTTTTAAAATTTGCAATTACAAAGCTTGTAAGAACTCCTCTGCAAAAGTAGATAACCTTCAACAAATGAAAGGAGAATCCATTTGACTGTAACATTAAATTCAATCATGTTCTAAAGTATGAGGATTCTCAGACAATTCTACTATCTAGGATTTCTATCTAAACTTTTATTAATCTATGTGAATTTAAGCAGCTTTGTGCTTAAAAACATGCGTTTCTTTAACAAGCAACTAACAGAACCACCTTACCCAAGATATAGAGAGACACGAGTTGAAACATCTAAGCCAGACTCTATATCCACGATAAGTACCTGAATAATATCTTTTACAACCATTGCTATTATAATTTATAAAACATAACAATAATAAGTTATAACAATAACATATCAATTTCTGACTTAGAAGTACTGTAGCAATGTTCTGGGAAATCCATCATGTCATTTTCCCCAAAATTCACAATTTTATTGACATCAAAACTCTCATTGATGGCCACTGAGAACCTCAAATTCGTTTGTTGCATTCAGTCCTGGTCAGGCCAAGGATGTAATATATGGAAGCAAAAAAAATAGAGAAAAAAGATCATTCCTTTATTTTTCTCAAGTCTACTAGATAAAAAACTTCCACTATACAACATGTGCAACTCCATTCCCCTGGCTGACTATAGATGACACACCGCAATACAGGAAAGAGCAGGGAAAGCAAAAAGGGCAAAAAGCGTCCATTGATAATTACCTGAAATTTCAGTAGTGAGATCTTCTTGCCAGCTTATGTTGGATCTCTAGAAGAAAGAGGGATAGCTTGAGGCATCGTTGAGTAACCACGGGGGGCGTCAATCATGATGACATCCCACTCCGTTTCGTATATGAGCGCGGGAAAATTGGTAAGAGCGAGCTTGCATTTGGAGGGCTCTGAGCTGTTATCAGATAGAGTAGGGCTCTGCAATGGAGATCCAAATTTGAAGTTGCGTAAAGCTTCCATGGGACTCCGCCAACGAATGAAGAAAACAGGGCTCTGCAATTGAGTTGAATGAATGCGGGCAATGCAATGGAGTTGAATGAACGCCGGCGAATGAATATTCAAAATTTAAATTTTAAGCGTGCAGGTTGACGGAGCGGAGGGGAGGTGGCAGAGGGAGGGATGTGGTCGAGGTAGGGGCGCGGGGTCCACCTCCTACCTGGAAAGCTGCGGGGTCGTCGAAGAGAGTTGTCCCGAAGCTGTCCCATCAGCTTCCATTTCATCGAACAAAAGACACTTCCCTTGTTAAATAGCGATTTAACATGTGACGACTCGATGTCAACTAATTGTTGATAAATCTCCTATAAACCATCTTGCCATTTTCTAAGGAGAAAGCCCCCAAACCTAATCAACGGAATGATGGCTATGATATTCTATCATTTGGGATGTTTAACGACCTTTTGGAGAAGGTGCCTTGGCCATTTTGGGTGAACTTTGAAGACAATGTAGTGTTGTTAAATTTACTCCGTTAATATTTAAAGGAATTGTTTAATTGGAAGTACCAAAGCCTTTTAGCCTTAATTTGTAGAAAAGTTGATTTTTTAATTGGAAGTAGAAATCCTCCTTATCCTAATCAAGGGAATTATGGTTAGGATTATTATTTTAAATGTTTAATATTTTTTTGGAGGTAGCATTTTGGTAATTTTGGTTGAATTTTAACTACCCTAGATCTATCTTAATTCCATATCTATCAAGCGTTGAGAGGAATCAAATATCTTAAAGCGCAAATCTCTTTTAGAGTGTAAAGAGATTTGATCATTCTCGGCGTTATCTAAGCAAACCGTGGTTTCACTCAGACAATGATTTTGTCATTAGAATCTAACGATTATTTTTTCAAAAAAATTGAAACTAGGAATGTTTGAATCATTTTTTTAATGGTGGAAATGGGTTCAAGACCCTCAAGAACCCCTAGAGCACCTACAATTCTAAAACATGATAGCTGTAACCTAGATTTCAAAAATATTCAGCCAGATTTTGCCAAAATCAGAAAAACCATTCTTTTTCAGGAGAAATCATTGTCTATTTAGACTAGGCTTTAATTATAATTATAATTATTAATTTTATTTTATTATTTCTTGTTTTATTATTTTATTTTTATGTAATTTGACTAAGTCAAATTTTTCTTTTTATTATTTTCCCAAGAAAACAAACGTAATTTTATTCATGAGTAAGAAGAACCAAAATTACATATTGCATATGTTGAATGCATTCGAGTATATAACCCTCACAGTTAATAAAAAAATGGCCTTTAATCCAAAAATAGGGGCAGAGCACGTAGGCCCGCCAAACAACTCCAAAGGGTGCATCAACAAAATCCACTAACCAGAATAAGAAAAAATAATTGGATCTCGAAGTAAAAAACCTCGGCACATGCCACCCATATGGCCCCAAAAAAACCCCATAGATCCCGCAACTCGGGAGAGCCAAGCAAGTAGGCTTGCCAAAACGAAAAAAGGGAAGAAAAGCTGAAAACCTCAGCAAAAGAAACTTGGGCATAGGTTGCCCAGTGAGCCATAAAGAACCCACATAACCTGCAATAGAGATGCTAGGCGGACGACAACACACACAACAACTATGAAAACAACAACCCATGAAACGCGACTAAGAAAACAGATAATCACCACAAACCCACACTTGTAGATGCCCTCCTCCACTGCACTTGAAAGAGTGGTACGAAACCGGAAATACCACGCCAAAAAAGCTGCCAAATCCCAACCCCCTCGACTTCCTTCGCAAGACAAGGCACAACAAGAGGCACAATGACCACATTAAATGAAGACCAAACAACAAACGAGAATCATGTCAGCAGTGAACCCTAGTCATTGCGACAATTTCCAACCTAGAGGTCAAACGTCATTCACAAAATACAACCGTGCCAAGTGAGTCAAAATGTTAAGCATGACATTACATTACAACATCTCTACCATACTAGACTCCATCAAGATGTTTATATATTGTTGTTAAATTTTTATTATTAATATTTAAAAGTTATTTTTTTAATGAAACTTTTGATATATATATATAAATAAGTGAGGAAGATATTTTTTAAACAACTTCAAATTTGCATTACAAAACAATTTTCTAATTCTCAAATATTTTGATGTAAAAAATTATTTTTAAACCATTTTTATCTTCCTTTATTTATTAATAAAAAAAAAATTAATATACATATTATATAGAAATATTGTGTGTGTATGTGTGCATGCTCACATGCGTGTCTAATGATTAAGAATATGTGTTTCCTCTTTAAAGATTACATGTTCAAATCTAGAGGTGGGTCGAGTATATCACAAATAAGAAGCTCTTGTATATTAGTACACTTTGAGTGGTCATATTGGTTAAATGTATGTGTTTCCTCCTAAAAGGTCATAATTCAATTAAGAGAGGAGTATATTATATGTATTTCCTCTTAAGAAGTCATAAGTTCAATTCAAGAGGGTATATGTATTTTCTTTTAAGAGGTTATATGTTTAATTCAAAAGGGGATAGAGTGCCTACACCTTCATAAATTTATTTCCTCCTAAAAGATCATAGGTTCAATTCAATAGGAGTGAAATATATACACCGCCATAATCTTATTTTCTCCATAAAAATCATAAGGCATGTACACCTTTATAAATTTATTTCTTCCAAAAAAAAATCATAAATTCAATTCTAGAAATTATATATATTTTCTCTTAAAAAAAATTATAAATTCAATTAAAAAAAAACATATATATCTATCTTCATAAACTTCCATATTTAATTATAATTTACAATTAAATTATTATTATATATAAAATTTTAAAAATATATTAATATAATTATTTTCTATTATAAAAACACACAAAATAAATATTTAAAGTTTAAAAAAAATGACTAATACAAATGATATTTTTTGATATTTTTTAGAGTTTTATATTAGTTGCAGAACCAAGAGAAAATTAGCATTTAAATGAGTATTTTTTCTGCTTTTCCATAGTAAAATCTCTTGCCTTCCCATTCTTTGGATTCCTTTCTTAAGGATAAAAGGTATAAGAAAGGATGTGTACAAAGTATCAATGTATTTTTCTCTCTCATATAATCCTTTACCAAATAATCAAAAGCATGGCTTATTTCAAAATACATGTATTTTTCTTTTATGTAATATAGGAATATATTTTTCTTTTATGTATTATATTTATATATATGAATGTATTTTTTATAGTAAGTTTGATAGAGTATATATAAAGTTATATGTAATAATGATTTTATATATATATATTTTAAGAGATGTAACTTAGTTAATTTGTATGGGGCTTAGTGTTATTAAGTTTCAAGTTCAAACTTTATGGGGAGGGTTTGAGAATGAGAGTTAATTGTGGAGGTTATATTGTTTCAAAGGGTATCATATCCTCAATCAAGTCATGCACAATTCATGTTATAAACAAAATATATATATTAATAAATCATCTTGGTAATAACTCATACTTAGTAATGAAAACAAGAAAAAATGTAATAATAAACCAATTTGGTAGTAAATTTAGATGTTTAATGAGTAAGAACTTGTATAGCCTCCACTCAACGTGGTAATGAAAAAAAAAATCTATACTAATGATCCAATATGGTAGTAAATTTAGATGGGCAATGAGTGACGACTTGTATATATAAGAGGTTAGTAGAACCATTTATACTTATGATTTTGATATATAATATGCAATTGGGTTATTTAGAATTCCTCAAAAAATATCTAAATACTATTGTGTAACTCATGTCTATTATGTTTCTGAAGTTGTGTTCCATGAACATACTTATACACATTGTGTGTATGGTACGTAATTTATATTTTTTTATTATGATTTATATTTATACAAATTAATAAGTAAATAATTGCTAAGGTGAATTTATGTTATTAGCTTTTTTAAGATGGGTGTGGAGATTTATTTCAAATATTATATTAGGATTCATCTATCATTACCAATTATAAATGTCAAATTTAATATATTTTATAAGTTACCATATTTGTATTTGGACTGCATTAACATATCTAGTGACTATTAAAAGCATGTATGTATTAGCACAATGTTCATGCTTGCATCATTAAAATGATTTTGTGTTTTTCTAACACTAAATTATCCAAATTATATGGATGATGTTAGTGAAAATTTTGAGCTTCAGCCATTACAGTAAGAGAGGTGAGATACATTGATGCAAAAAGAAGAGAGTGAGCATAAAATTCAACTACAATCCAACAAAATATTTATATCTACTCATGAACATATAATGATCCTATAATAAACACATATATGCAAATATGCATATACATTAATCTCATTTGATGAAAACGAACATAAAATAAAATCAATAACTCATGTGTATTCTCTCCTAAACCTATAGAACTTATATCCACTACCTTAAACCCTCCCTACTCAATCACTTATATTCTCAAATTATAACAAGAAACATTATAAATTACTTAAAATGAGAACATTACAATATTCCACTAAAAACTTAAACTTAAGCCATATTCAACTATTATGTTTTCCTAAATATCTTCATTCTCACTTTGCTGCTACCTCCATGCTCTAATATTAAATAAATATTAGGAAAATATTCAAATTTCAATTACCCAATTTCATGAAATAATATTTTATTTACTCATAAACAAACAAATATTTTCTATTATACATTGATCTAAAAATACATTAATAAATAAACATCATTGGATAAAAAGAGTATACAACGACTTCTTTGTATTCTCTCCTCCCATTAGCTATTACACAAAACTCTAAAAACCTTTCCCACTCAATTACGTTGATATCCAATTTATAAGGAAGCATTAATGCACAAAACAAGGACTTGAAAACTCCTTCATTTGTTATTTCCCACTCAATTACATATATATCCAATTTATAAGGAATCATTAATGCACAAAACAAGGACTTGAAAACTCCTCCATTGACCATTGAGGAAAAAACAAAAACAAAAAGCAACTGTGAAGCTGCCACGACGATGGAAATCCCATCACCATGTCTAATTAAATGTTGGTTTATGGATATGCTATGTGAACAATTGGAAATAAAATGACAACTTTGAAATGAAAAGAAGGAGTTACGACTCCACGGTGAGTCTTTACTGAGCCCATGGCAAATAGAATTTTGGCACATGTGGTTTTATGGTTCTCCTCCATCGCGGGTAGATTCGGTAAATTAAAAAGAAAAATGGAATTTCTCATTTTAATAACCAAAAATAAATTATTTAAAATGTTAAGTGGTTTTTTATTTTATATATAGTTGGATTAAATGGTTATTATCTTTTACACTTAAATATAAATCTCGGCTAGTAATATGATGAGTTATAATAGGTTGATAAATATTGTTGTAATAGCTTAGTGCCTATGAATATTGTAATATTGGCTTCAAACCTTGTGAGCTTTTAAGTGAGCTTTTAAGTGAGTATACAAGGAGGTTGAGAAGACCTTACTCTAGCCTTTAAGTTAAAAGATAAGTTAATTTCTTTCCTTTAGAAATAATAATAATGATGATATAAATTATTTATTAATTGTTTAAAAAAATATTATAACTTTTGTCATTATTTTTTTAAATATCATTTTTTATCCTTTATCTTCTTCCATGTTTAATAAATATGAAATTAAGATGGAACTATATTATAATAAGAGTTTTAACTTATCACTAAATTATAGTTATCAAGTAAACCATTTATCTAACCTAGAATTGTTGTGTTATGTTACATGGACTTAGGTAATGTATCAACTGATATTTAATTTTAGGGAATCACTAAAAAATTGTGGGGATGCTCTTATATGCAAGAGGTTCAAATTTAAAACCTCTCTCTCCTTATGATCTTCTTAGGATAAAGTGAGTACTTGTTGACACCTAATCCTATGGATGGGTGTGCATTTGTATTTTTGTATATTATTTATTATTAGGAAATAAGGAAGGCCAAGAGTCATTGGGAACTGAATCCCAATAGCCTCACCTCCCATCTATATAAGTGTATGATCTTTCTACCACATAATTCCAGCTTTGAGGAGCATTTCAGCATGACATGGTATCAGAAAGCTGGGCCCCCACATTTGGCATTTCGCCCCGTGGTGTAATCCCTACCCTTTGCTCAACAATTTTTAATAGTTTGCCGCTCATTAATCATAGATCAAGTATCTCCTCGCATTTTTTTCTCCCTAGATAGCACTCGACATTTGCAGCCCAAATTTCCGCAGATCGTAAAGGCTCTCACACCAACCATTTCCTCATCCAAGAAATTCCCGCAACTTTGTCTTCCCCGCAGATCTTCCACTAAATTTTTATGTAACGCCCTTTTGGGCCTCCTCATTCTCCTTTCCCCACTCCATAGCTATCGACCCATTCTGGCGCCCATTCATTTCCCTACCTCATTGCTATCTCCCTCACTGTTCTACGCATGCCCTCACATCCTCCTCCCTCTCCCTCACTCTGCATACACTTCCCTCTCCCTCACTACACTGCGCCCTCTCCTTCACTGTTCCATTCCCCATTCCTCTGTCCATAAAACGCTGTCATACCATTCGCTCTGTCATTTAAAACGCAGCGCCCTCCACTTCTCCACTGCTGTCTGCACGTTTTAATACAGCGTTCCATTTATACGCCCTCTCATTACAACCTTTCGAATTATAATACTGCTCTGTCATTAGCGTGTCCGCCTGTGGTATATGATGCGTCCTATTCGTTGCATATCCAAACCCTGTTGATATTACAACGCAGAGATAATGTCATACGTTGTTGCCATGTAATACGCTGTCTATTTAACGCTGTCCATTTTGCTGTGCAGATGACATTACATTGTAAACGCTGCATATATAAACGCTGTGGTCTCAGTTATCGGATCACCATTTAATACGCTGTCTGTCTGTCCACAATTAACAACGCATTCCATATATAAACCAGCGTTTTACACAATATAAACGCAGTCCATTACTCAATATTCAATGCTGTCTCCATAATGCATAACGCCCATTGCATATATTTGTTATGTAAAATCGTTGTAATGCTGTCTCCATTGCATATATTTGTTATGTAAAATCGTTGTAATTTGCGCCCCCTCCCATAGTCATTCCTTTTATATATCGACCCCGCCGCCCCCCACCCCTCCCAATCACCATTTCACAAATTTCGCCCCTCATATTGTATCACTGCCCATATGCCCCATTCACCATTCCATATCATCTTTTTATATACATTTTTTCCCCAAACAAAAAAAAATACATTTTTTTATGCAGAATCAGTCTATAGCATAGAGTGTTTTTTAAAATTCAGTCTTCAGCAAAAGTTTTCTGAGCAGATTTAGTTTCCAGAAAGAGTTTTTAAACTCAGAAATTTTTTTCCAGCAAGAGTTTTTGCCCCTTTATTTGAAATATTTCAAGAGTTAGAAGTTTTTATAGCAGAATTTGTTTCCTCTTCAGAAGATTTTTTCCAGCAGTCTAAATGCATTCTCTCATCTCAATTGTTGGGATAGTTCTCTCCGGCAAAGAGAACTATCTTGAATGGTCGCGGAAGATTAAACACACACTCATTTTTAATGAGCTGTGGAAAGGAATTTGTGAAGGACAAGCAGAAAATCCACCAGAGAAGCCCACTTCAGACAAAGAGCTTGCCATTTGGGAAAACAAGAACTGCAAGGCTTATGCCTTGATTGCAGCCTCAGTAAGTGAAGAGGTGAGTCGCCATATTTCATCATTCTCAAATGCCTTTGAAGCCTTGAAGAAACTAAAAGAACTCTATGACTCACACTCAGAATTGGAAAATGTTCAATTGATGGTTAAGCTGTTCAGTCTTGAAATGAAGAATGATGATCCCCTTGCTTTAGCTTCAGAAATAAGATCTATAATGCATGACATTCAAAACACCGGTGTAAAAATGGACATACCTCTCATAGCATATGTTAAGGCATTATATCCGACTTACTCACATTATCTTGAGTCTTTGCAAGCAAGTGGAAACTTTGAGCATATCACCTTTGATAAACTTGAGAAAAAGTTTGCAGAAAGAGAGAAAGCTTTTGGGAAGATGACAGTCCCTTCATCTTCCGAAGAGGTTGCATACTTGGCACATAGAGAAAAGAGTCATACTCCAGATTCATCCAGAGGAAGAGGTGGCAGAAGAGGAAGAGGAAGAAGGAACTTCACAGAAAGGGGGGGCAGACAAGCTGACAAATCCAATCTTCATTGCACACGGTGCAATAGAGATGGACATGATGCATCCAAATGGAGAACACCATGGAACAAAGTTGAGCAGCACAGAAATCAAGACAAAGGTAAAACCAATGACAAAGACAAAGGTAAAGCACCTGAATCCGCTCACTATGTTCTAGCACATTGTAACAATGGAGTAACTGAAAACCTCTTTGATGTTTCATTTACTTCATGGAGAGATGATTGGCTGCTAGATTCAGGAGCAACATGTCACATGACATTTAGAAAATATTTTTTTGAAGAATTCACTGACAAAGTTGATGGAGCAGTATATTTCGCAGATAAATCCAAACTCAAGCCATCAGGGCTTGGCACAGTCAGGCTTAAACTGCCTGGTCTTCCTAATCATATCCTACATGAGGTTCTATACCTCCCGGAGTTGAAGAGAAACTTGCTGTCCCTGATTGAAATCCGGCAGCAAGGACACTCAGTTCACTTGTTTGATGGCAAGGTAGAGGTCAGATCAGCATCAGATCACTCACTTGTCATGGAGGGAATAGAAGAAGGGAGACTTTTGAAGCTGAAAGGTTCATCTGCTCATGCTCAAAACTTTGCATTCAGTTCACATCATGATGAAGGTACATTTCCATCAAGTCTTTTATGGCATGCTAGATTTGGACACTTAAATTATGACAACCTTCGTTTGTTGAAGAAAAATGGTGTTGATGGATTGCCTACAATTCCTAGAAAACCTAAGGAATGTGATGCTTGTATTCTAGGAAAGCATAGCAAACAACCATTTCATGATTCACACTCCAGAGCACATAGAAAACTTGAACTTGTTCATTCAGATTTATGTGGCCCTATGCCTATTGCTTCCGCAAATGGAAACAAATACATGATGACATTTATTGATGACTACACCAAAATGTGTTGGATTTACTTACTGAAGAATAAGTCTGATGCTTTTCAAACTTTCAAGAATTTTCATGCATGGATTGAAAATGATGCACAAACACATATTGGCTCTCTACGTACTGACAATGGAAAAGAATACACTTCAAACGAATTTGAAAATTATCTTCGTCAACATGGAATCAAACATCAAACCACTGTGCCATATAATCCACAACATAACGGTGTATCTGAAAGAATGAACAGAACCATCTTAAATATGGTCCGCTCCATGTTATTTTTCAAGAATGTAAAATTGATGTTTTGGGCTGATGCAGTTCTATGTGCTGTTTACATAAAGAATAGGTGTCCTTCAAGTTCAATTGGAAACAAAACTCCTTTTGAAATGTGGCATGGCCACATTCCTTCGGTAAAGAATTTCAGGGTCTTTGGGTCCACCTGTTATGCCTTGATACCCAAGGGTCAAAGGAACAAACTTGGTGCTAGAAGCAGAAAATGTATCTTCTTGGGGTACTCCAATACCTCCAAAGGATATCGTCTCTATGATGAAGCAAATAAGAAGTTTGTGATAGCAAGAGATGTCATATTTCTTGAATCTTCCAAGAGTGACAAGGTTGTTGAGCGGCAAATTGATCGCCTGGACAGATTCACACATGCAAAGTCTTTCCAAGAATTTGATAATGTGATTCCACACCTTGAAGGGGGGATTCCGATATTGAATCAAACTGTGGAATCATTTCCTGAACCACACTCTTCCCCACATGAAGAAACAACCACGGATGACACATTGGATGATGTGATCGACAGAATTGGGAGATTGAATCTTGAATCAATCCCAACTCAGTCAAGTGACCAGCCTGGGCCATCTCAGAAAGGTCCTCCCAAATGGCTGACAAAGACACTGGAGGATGTTCATTCTGATGAGGTTGGGAAAACAGGAACAAGAAGTTCCACTCAACAAATCGAAGGTGATGTAGATAATTCTGATTCCCCTGTTGATATGGATATTGCTTATAACAGTGAATTGAGTTTGTTTACAGATCATGAACCAACTTCCTTCAAAGAAGCCGCTTCTCATGATGAATGTAAAGAAGCGATGCAAAAGGAGTATGATGCCTTGATAAAGAATGGCACTTGGAAGCTGGTTGATCCGCCTTTGGGAACAAAACCAATTGGTTGTAAGTGGGTCTACAAGAACAAGTACAAAGCAGATGGCTCACTTGACAAGCACAAGGCCAGGCTTGTGGCAAAAGGATTCGCACAGAAGGAAGGAATTGATTATGAAGAAACGTTTGCTCCCACAACAAAATGGACCACCATCCGGACTCTCTTTGCCTTAGCAGCTCAGAGTGGATGGAAAGTCCATCAGATGGATGTAAAAACAGCCTTCTTGAATGGAGATCTGAAGGAGAAAGTTTATATGTCCTAGCCAGAAGGATTTGTGATAAAGGGTCAAGAACACAAAGTTTGCAAACTTGTGAAATCCTTGTATGGCCTCAAGCAAGCACCACGAGCCTGGTATGAGAAGTTGACCGAGCATCTTCTGAAACTTGATTTCAAACACTTAGATCTTGATGATGCAACTTTGTTTGTTAAGAAAGTTGGAAAAACAGTTGTATATCTTGTGGTATATGTAGATGATCTTTTGATAACAGGAAACAATGAGAGCTATATTGTATCCATGAAGAAAGAGTTGAAGAAAGGTTTTGAAATGACTGATTTGGGTCATGTTCATTACTATTTGGGTATTGAAGTAATTCAACATCCTAAATTCATATTTTTTTCTCAAAAGAAGTACATTGGAGATCTCTTGAACAAATTTGGCATGGATGATTGTAAACCCTTAGGCACTCCAATGGAACAAAACTTGAAGCTCACATCTGTTGAAGGGAAGGAATTTGAGGATGCAAGGAACTAATCCTAAACTAAGGAGATACATTACAACTTGTGTAACCACTTCTCCATTAATATAAAATAATATTAATTATTTTCAACTCAATTGGAAATAAAATGTCCATAAAAATAGAATTTTGGCACATGTGGTTTTATGGTTCTCCTCAATCACGTACTTTACAGATGGGGTAGGTTCGGTAAATTAAAATGAAAAATGATTTGTCTAATATACTAGTAAATTATTTAAAATGTTAATTGGGTTTTTTTTTTTATAGTTAGGGTTGAATGGTTATTATCTTTTTCACTCAAATGTAATTTTTTCTACTAATATGATGAGTTATAACATTTTGATAGATATTGTTGTAATAGTTTAATGCTTATAAATATTGTAATATTAGCTTCAAACCTTGTGAACTTTTAAGTGAGTATACAAGTAAGTTGACGAGACTTTACTCTAGTCTTTAAATTAAGAGATAAGTTAATTTATTCCCTTCAGAAATAATAATAATGATGTAAATTAACTAGTAATTGTTTTAATATATAAAAATAATAATATAAATATTATCCTTATTTTTTAAATATCATTTGTTTTCTTTATCTTCTTCCATGTTTAATAACTATGAAATCAAGATGAAACTATACTATAATAAGTGTTTTTAATTATCAATAAATTATAGTTATCAAGTAAATCATTTATCTAACCTATAGAGTTATTGTTTTATATTATATGGATTTAGGTAATGTATCAATTAATATATATAATTTTAGGGAACCACTAAAAAATGGCGAGGATTACCTCATTTGTAAGGTCTTTGCCCTTACATGCAAGAGGTTCAAAGTTAAAACCTCTCTCTCCTTATGATCTCCTTTTGATAAAGTGAGGACTTATTACCATGTCAATGCAAAGTTGGAGTTAATAGTCCACATTGATCAATCAATTGGGTTTAATTTGAGTGATTATGTGACAAAGCGTTATACTCTCCATCTAAGCTTTGTTCATGCAAATGACATCACAAAATTATGAGTTTCTAGAGACACTCATTTGCCTTCGATATCATCCTAAAAATTAAGGGAAGTGTTGGATTGGCTTCCCAAATAAATGCATCACCCTAAAAAAGAGAAACTCGCATTGATTAAGAAAGGATTCCCAAAAAAATGCATTACCTCAAAAAATAAATAGAGAAGTTCATCTTGATAGAAAAAAAAAGAATAGAATCTAATAGGCAAACCAAAAATTTGAAATAAATGGAACTCAATCTTAAAACCAATTAACATTAAAGAGTAAATTAAGTATTAGCAATTCTCCATAATGTAGATAAAATGTCTTTCGGATTAATCACATCATTAGGATTAGGTCGATGTTTCGAACCAACCTTGTCATGAGGATGAACCACATTAGTTGGTTCAAAACATCGACCTAATCCTAATGATGTGATTAATCCAAAAAACATTTTATCTATATTATGGATCACAAAAGTCTTAGATCTAAAATTATTATTAGCAATTTTGTTAAAATTTGAAAAAAAGTTCAAAGATTAGCGAGACTACTCATACTTATTTACTAACTCAAATGTTCAATAAAACAATACAATATTAGTTTACTATATATATAATATTTAAATAAATATAAATTATGATATTATTTTCAAATAAATATTAATACCTTATAATTTAAAATAAAAATTAAATTCAAAGTAAACCATTTATAATGGAATATAAATTCTTAACTAGTCCTTTAATTAAACATAAATTTTTAATCTAACTTTAATAAAATGTTATAAAATTTTAAATTGTCAATTGAAAATATTTTGACGGTAGTTATTTTAAACCATCAATAATGATATGTTGAGCTTTCATGTTTTCAAGAATATTGTTACAATGTTTTCAGGTTTGAAAAAACCACTCTTAACTATAATATGACTCAACAATGCTATTTTCCCTTTTAAATTAAAACAAACAAAAAAAATTCTAAATTAATAATAAGAATAATAAATTAAAATTAATTTAAAATTTTTTCATATTAATTAAAATATCATATTCAAATAAATATAGATTATAATAATATTTTTAAATAAAAAATGAAAACTTTAATACTCAAAATAAAAAAATAAATTCAAAACCAACCATTTATAATTGAATATAAATTCTTCGCAGAATATAATTTTTTTGACTTATTAAGCTTTTGAATATGAAAGATACACAGAGGAATATTAAATCTAAGGTCAACGTGCATAAGGTATTAAATGTTATTTAGCAGTGGACAAAGTGACATTGAGTTCTACATCAACTTATATGGATTCTCAGATTTTTTCAAAGGTATTGAATTCAATATTAACTTGTGTAGGTTATTTAATTATAGTCATGGAAAAATATAATCTGATCATTTATTTTAATAATTTAGTTGTCGAATCAATGTTGGTTACTACTATTACTTTTTGTTATTGAAAACTGGAGGTTGACTCATTACTGTTATTCAAGGAAAATCACAGCATTTGTAATTACTTGCTACAGTCTATAGGGGGCAGCCTTTCACTCTTGCTAGATGCCTCTAGGTCTTGGGTCATTGACATACGAGCTCTTAGCCAAGAAAAAATAGTTTTAGGTCATAATCTAGACCCATCAAACCAACTTGTACAAACTGCAAAAAAAAAAAATGAAAGTTTTCCATAAAAAAAAATGAAAAACACATGAAAAAAAATAAAGAATTTAGATCAAAAAAATCTCAAAAATGGTGATTGGGAGAAAATTAAACTTAGTATGCAGGTATAGGGAGCTACCATGGAGACCATGCAAAACCGCTCTAGTAGTTTAAATATTTTCAAAATACAAAAACACTAGGGAAGGTGTTATGCAAAATTTACGATTGCGGACAAAATTATCTTCCCTAGACCTAGTGGATTGGTCTAGAACAACAAAAAGCAAAGAATATAGAGTTTCCTTAGAGAAATTGAAGAATGGGAAATAGGCTTACCTGGAATCCGTCATAAGCTTTATTTTCCTCTTGGCTTGTAAGCTCCAATCGTAGCTTTGAATGTTATAATTAGAACATGCACATACAACCAAAACAATCCAAGGATCTACAACATCTACATATCATAAATTAATTACTCTATTCAATGAATCAACAAGGCATTGAAATACATGAATGTAAATGTAACACAACACATATAGGAAAACATAATACTCTTTGTATTAGTAGAAATAGGAGAGATTTTACAACCAAGAATAGTAGTTGATCTTGTAGAGATATCCCTAAGTTAACTTGTCCTTCCTTATCACAAAGAACACGTCAATGTCACCCTAATGCATCAAGATGATGACTCTCTTAGATTCGAGGCAGCAACATGACGGCATGATCAGACTCCAAAATCCAACCCTGATGTTAGGGATGACAGTAAATTTATTGGAGAGGGATGGTAGTTTAGGATTTACGATAATGAGCTTGAGATCCACTTATGATGGGAGGATGAGCTCAAGGGATAAGAGGTGAAGTCTCCAAGGTAGGATCAGGTAGGACCGAAGGTTATTATCCATAGTAAATTGTTAAAATAACCACTGGAAGCTTCTGGAAGAGGAAGCTTCAGATATATTTTTAATTTTCCCGAATTTCTAGAATCAACGCACCCCCATCAAGGATCATCTAGTGTTGACCAACTCTGGTGCAAAAAGGAGTAACCAACATTTAACATGGATGGCTAAAGGGTCAGGGTATATTGGGGCTTAAAAGAACTGATTTTGAGCAGTTAGACCCAGAAAATTAGACTTTTTAGAAATTCATGCTTAGGGGTTTGTGTAGGGATGGTGACAACATGTTCATGAATGTGGATTGATCTGGTTTGTAGGCATATTGACCATATGCGACAAAATGACCTATAATAGATTCCCCCTAAAGTACAAAGTCTGGAGCGATAGTTGATGACTGAAGTGCTTTACCTTGTGACAAGTTCATATCAAGAAAAACTTGTTGAGACCATCATCTGTTACAATGAATTTTCATCATGATATCTTTGTTGAGGGAGGAATACCCATGCTCAACACATAAGCTAACATTACATGTAAAATGATAAAAAAAAGTCACGTCCACTAATGACAAATTGTGGACTTATGATTGAATGAATGTTTGTATAATCCTAGCCATCATAGTTTGTAATCTTGGATTAATCCTGAAAGCACAGCCCAGATGGATGAAACTAGATCTTGGATCTTCTATCTCATTCACTCGATCATCCAATGTACGATTCTAACCATGCAAATAAATGAGTCAGAGTTGAACATGGTAAACACCATCTGATTATCGACCAATGATGTAATTCATTAACTGATGTGAGAGAAACCACCAATGATGTTAATGATTCTCAAGGTACTATAGTACAATACATATGGCTTGAATGAATTGAAGTCGAACACCACACAAAATATTTCGGTCGAAGGCCAATGATGAAAACATGTCACTAAGAGCGAGAAAACTTGTCATTGATGTATGCAATCCCCAAGGTACAAAGGGAGTTTATAAGTCAACTTTCCTAGATAATAAGTTGATGTCGACAAGAAGTGACGAGTCGCAGGAGGGCCTTGATGTATCCCCCATCAATGACACGAAACGGGTATCATGATTTGGGATAGAATGTTGTTGATGTGGAACTGGTTTAGGAATGACATACATGGAATGAAGGCTTAAGAGTATCATAGGATATATCGATTGAATGACTTCTCTTAAACATATCAGCGACACTGCACGGAGTTGTCAGCATTGACCCAAAACTAAATGTGAAGGCTTTGATATGGTATGATGAACCAAAAAGACAAGTAGATTTCCCAACCTAACATCCATGAAGATTAAGTGGAAGAGTTTCATGTTCAAACGCGACTCGCTGCCATTAATAGGTAGAGTACCCTATTTTCCAAATCTCCCCAACCATTTCTAGTCAATACCTCTTTATTTTTTACAAGCTTGAGGACGATAACATATGCTTGATCTGTAAGTTCATCCTTTAGATGAATCTATTTGAGTATCTTTAGCAAACCCTGAGAAGGAGTGGTTCAGTCTCATCATGTTTGACGAGTCCATCGTTGTTTGGTGTTTTTACAAGTCCAGTGAAGGTCTAACTTGACTCCTTTTTCATTTTTAGAGAGTTTGAAAAAAGGCGAAAAAGAAAACTCCAAAGTTTCATTTTCGTAAATAGTCCCTTAAGTTCGAAAAGGCAAAAAATGATACTCAAGATAATCTCTTAGCCATGTTTGACTAAGGTATTCATTTTTCATAAATAGTCTATCTCAGTCCGAAAAAGGATTAAACTTATACTGAGTAGACATCTTTTCATTTACTTTAACGATTTCTAAAAGACAAGTGCTGGACAATATTTTCATGTTTATGGAGTCTTAAAAGAGCTAAAAGAGAAATCCTCTTGAAGGAATGAGTGGTATCAAGGGTAGCAACCGGTTTCGATCATGATGGAACTACTCAAAACACGCAAAGGTCAAGAGGTTGGCTAATAATACCACTCATCACAACGGTTCCTAAGGAAAGGGTAAAACAACCAAGTGAAATTGTTTGATCGGCCAAGCAAATGGTGACGATGGAAAGAGAAAACCAAGGCTCATCTGGAAAATAAGGCCGATAAAATTAACAATAAAAAATGATAGGATGAGAATGGTTTCATTTTTACACAAGCTTGAAACATGGGAAATTATGCTTGAGATTGGTTTCATTTTTACACAAGATTGAAACAAGGACAAAAATATGCTTGAATAAGTTTTCATGCCCCCAACATAATAATGTGATTTTAGGGAGATTCTAGGTTCGATCCCCATAAGTGGATCTCAAGCGAAACCAAATATTATGGGTTCTATCCCTAGCGGAGTCGCCAATTTGTTATGTGGAATTTACGATTGCAAACAAAAGTATCTTCCTTGGACCTAGTGGACTGGTCTAGAACAACAAAAAGAGAAGAATATAGAGTTTTCCTTAGAGAAATTGAAGAATTGGAAAGATGCTTACTTGGAATTTGTCGCAAGCTTTACTTTCCTCCTAGCTTGTAATCTTCAATCGTAGCTTTGAATGCTATAATTAGAACATGCAAATACAACCAAAACAAGCCAAGGATATACAACATCTACATAGCATAATTAAATTACTCTATTCAATGAAACATCAAGGCATTGAAAGACATGAATGTAAATGTAACATAACACATATAGGAAAACATGATACTCTTTGTATTAATAGAAATAGGAGAGAGTTTACAATCAATAACAA
Organism: Pinus albicaulis; assembly: GCA_034641835.2. Taxonomy (NCBI): domain Eukaryota; kingdom Viridiplantae; phylum Streptophyta; class Pinopsida; order Pinales; family Pinaceae; genus Pinus; species Pinus albicaulis. The sequence continues at coordinate 266,975,099 of CM076575.1, read as the reverse complement.
TAGTTTATCTTATAGATATCTCCCTGAGTTGACTTGTCCTTAATTGTCACAAAGCACACCTCAATGTCACCATAATGCATGAAGATGATGACTCTCTTATATTTAAGTAAGTAGTATGAGGGTGTGATCAATCTCCAAAATCCAACCTTGATGTTATGGATGGCAGTAAATTTATAGGAGAGGGATGGTAGTTTAGGATTTACCATAATGAGCTTGAGATCTACTTATGATGGGAGGATGAGCTCAAGGATAATAGGTGAAGTATCGAAGGTAGGATCAGATAGGAATTGAGCTTCTCATCCATATTAAATGGTTAAAATAACCCCTGGAAGATTATGGAAGAGGAAGATTCATAAATATTTTTAATTTTCATGAATTTCTAGAATCAATGCACCCTCAACAAGGATCAACTAGTGTTGACCAGCGCTAGTGCATAAAGAAGTAACCGACGTTGAATGAAAGTGGCTAAAGGGTCAGGGTGTGTTGGGGCTTAGAAGCATTGATTTTAAGAAATTTGACCCAAAAACTCATACTTTTTGGAATGGTCATGCTTAGGGATTTGTGTAGGGATGATGACAACATGTTCACTGATGTGGATTGATCCAGTTGGTATACATATTGTCCAGATGTGGAAAAATGGCCTATAATAGGAGGGACGTCATTGGTTGAACGCCTCCCACCAGGACCCTCAAAATGCCACATGAGCGAACTCATTTATCATATGAAACATGTTTGTTGCATGCAATCACCTATTTACTTGCCATGTTGACTGGTTCAGGTGGTTTTGGGTGGGTTAGGGTTAGTTTTGGCATTTTTCTTGGAGGCATCTCGAACACGCAGTATTATTATGCTCAGGGCTGGTTGTTGAACGTTTTGGCTACCAAGTACTTGCGTGGCCCTGCTGCAATGTTGGTCGTAGCCATCACTGTTCTTAGCGTTGCGAATAGTGGGTTATGGGGCATGATTATTGTTGGTTTGAGACGTTGTTCAATTGTGATATTTCATATTTTATGGTTTACTGGGTTGGTTGTTCTTCCCTATCGCACACCAACAACAGGGGAATTCTTCTACGGGCCCTAAGGTAGATTAGCTCGACCCAGTGCTTGATATGGTGATTTCGTGCTCCGAAGGATTTTTTTCAGGTAAATTAGTGATTTACTGATATGTTGGGAGAATTTCATTTGTTTTATGTAGATTTTCATAATTCTAACCCCACAACAGTGTTATTTCTTATCTTGTAGGTCTTTGTGTGTGATTTGGAGTTATGGCTAAGGGTTTTTTAGCATCTAGGGTTCTTGTGTCATGCGGGCATGGAGGAAGCAGCGCAAACAACTGGAAGGTAGAACACCTATCCTACCAGCTTCTCTGCCTATTTTTTTAAACACATTCATCCGAATGGATTGTTGTGCCTCTATTAAGCTTCTTTGTCTGTGTTTTTAAACACCTTCAGCCAGATGGATTCTTGTGCCTTTGTTAAACTTCATTTTCCTGTGTATTTAAACACATTTGAAGCCATGTACTGAATTCTGTAAATTTGTTGTGTGGATTTTGTGTAATTGGGACACACAAATTCAAAGCTAAGTATGGTATCCACAGGTCTTGAAATTCACACCCATATATCATGCTTGGATGGATACCTACTACCCTCTATATTTTATTTCTATTTCTTTGTTTCAGTTAGTTTCAGTTGGGTTGACTGGTAGGAATTTATCTTAGGTTCAATTCTCAATTTTTGAGAACCAGAAAGAGGAGTTTTGGATGACCTGTGTATTAAAAAAATGGAAAAAGTTGGAGTTTCTGTGATTTAATTCTATGAAAAAAGTAGATATGGAAATGTGCAATTTCTGTGATGTAATTATATGCACCAAATTCAGTAAATTTGTTGTGTTGGTTTTGTGTAATTGGGGCACACAAATTCAAAGCTAAGAATGGTCTCCCTAGGGATTAAAATTCAGACTCATATTGAATGCTTCGATGGATACCTATTACCCATTTTGTATTATTTCTATTTATTTGTTTCGATTAGTGTCAGTTGGGTTGACTGGTAGGACTTTATCTTAGGTTCAATTCTCATTTTAGGAGAATCAAGAAAAGGATTTTTGGATGATCTGTGTATTAAAAATATGGAAAAATTTGGAGCTTCTGTGATGTAATTCTATGCACCAAATTCAGTAAATTTTTGTGTCTTTTTTTTGTTGGGTTTTGTGTAATTGGGGCACACAAATTAAAAACTAAGCATGGTCTCCCCAGAGATTGAAATTCACACCCATATTGCATGCTTGGATGGATACTTATTACCCAATACGTATTATTGATATTTCTTTGTTTTAGTCAGTGTCGATTGGGTTGACTGGTAGGATTTTATCTCAGGTTCAATTCTCATTTTCTGAGAATCAAGAAGAGGAGTTTTGGATGATCTGTGTATTAAAAAAATGGAAAATTTTGGAGTTTTCGTCATGTAATTCTATGCAAAAGAAGATATGGAAATGTGTATTTTTCTATCCTATTGTGTGAGTGTTTTTGGTTGTTGCACAACCTTGCCATATGTTAGTCATTATCCAGTTCTCCTTGTTGTCAACTTGTCATTCTCATAGTTGAATACTTCATTGTTTGTGTTGAATCTTCTTTCATCAGTAATGTCCTTAGGGGTCTTAGAGTATCCTAGCTTGGAGCCCCCACATTTACTGCAAAATCATCATTCTCATACCCTCTTGCTTCCATATTTTCTTGTTGTTCTACTTGAGTGAAATATTTGGAATTGGTTAACAAATGAATCTAGCTTAATTAATCTATGCATGCTTTTATTGAAAGGACTTGCAGATATAGATTTGTCTTTTTAAGGGTTTTGCTTTTTACATTCAAGTAAAAGCATAATTTTATTTATTGTGTATTTTATTTTAAGGAGCTATTCTAAATTGTGCTTTTCATAGATATCTCTGAAAAGTCCCCAACTAAAGGTACAACATGTATTCCTTTTGGAAAACAGATGGATGTAAAGTTTCATTGAATGAAATTAACGATATTGTTTTAATGTTTGTCAAAGGCTGTGGGTCTGAAAATATGGGTATTTATTTCTTGGTAAAGATTTGATTTTTAATGTTAGACCATCAAAGTAATCTTTCTCTTCTAATGCGATTTATACATTTAGAAATATTATGTAACCATGTTTGATTAATACCTTGATATGTATTACTAGCACAAAAAAACTAAAAATCCTAGCAGGGGTTATCTAGGCTAAACAATGTATTACTTATCTATGTCATAATTCTTACTTCTTTAAAGCATTCATTAGCTCATATTTTTTATTGTTAGTATACTAAATGTGGGTTACTAGTTAAATGCACGGTAATTACACCATTTACATGTTACTTACTAGTGCAACATGGAGTTGATATCACTCTTATGGATTAATGTTATATAATAGCACTAGTCTGTGCATTTATAGAGGCATAATTGTATAGTAGCAAGTTGGAAGGGTGGTTTGAGATATTGATTCTTTGAAATGATGCTTTTGAAAATAGTATATCATTTGAATTATCTTGATTTTTTAGGGTCATCCATAAAATCATTCATAAAAATTATTGAGACAAATATCGTGGACTTGTGAGTAAAACCTACATCAAAGAAGGTGGGGAAGCATTTGGATTCCTCTTGAAGTATGTTTTCATATCCTTGTAAATTCCATTACTAAGCAACTCCATCAGTTGAAAAATATTCCTCATGTCACAATAAATAAAAGCATCCAATGTAAAACTACAATAAGGAATATCTCGAATGTGGTGGGGTCAAATATGATATCATCACATTTAAATTTGATAGGCTTCATAAGCAAGGTGAACCTTTAGATGTGCATCGAAGAAAGGTTTTGAACTCTAGAAAATAGGTGGCCTAAAACTTTGGCTTTGTGGTTAGAAATATTTTGTGATTACACTAGCAAATTTTTGTAGGTATGCTGATAAATCTAGAGAAAATCTATGTGATGTTACTAGAAAATATTTTTCGAGTGTTTTGATAAATCTAGATAAAATGTCGGGAAAGAAAAGGATGATCCAAAAAATGTAGTTTCCAAGAAATTATCTATACCACATGCTTGAAGTGGGCTCTCCAAGGCGGCCCTAAACAATGTGAAGAATGTGAAAACCATAGATTTACAACCCTTAGGGCAGTTCCTCTAGTCAATAATCCTTGGATCCTTTGTAAAGAAAGGTGATCAAAATTGTGGATTCACAATTACAACAATGATGTCATCAACCAAAAGTCTCTGATTTGTTGTTGAAAAAATCACAAAATAATTCAATGAGAAACCATAATGTAGGGAACTTCAATATCATGCTGAAGATCCATTTTTTTATTTGTTCTATGATGGCATATTGATTGTTGGTTTCTTGTAATGGACACAAATAATTTTTAATGTGTGATGGGTAAGAAAATTTAAAAAAGGAAAAGAGAAAAATAAATTTCTACAACAAACCCTAGGGAAAAATTACTCTAGGTCGGTATTGAAATTACCCTATTACACTACATTTAAATTAGCAGAGGAATGGTTATTTAGGAGGGATGCAATTACCAGCTAATACGAAGGCTAATGCAGCACCAAAGCAGATCACACCATCAAGTAGACATATCAACCACTCAGATAGGTATTCAAACAAACTACTCTTAATTTGAGGCAGTGTTAGGGGTTTTATTTTCATGGTTTTCTTATATATGTTTGCAACTCAGAGAATATTGAAATCTACCATATTTGGAAGTTGATAAAAAGGTTTTCAAGACAGGGAAAGTATACTTACCATTTCACTGAATTACAAGCGTGTTCTGGACCGTGATATTTCAAACCCTTAAACCTGCCTTCTGATTTCCTCGTGATGCCCTCCAGACTCACAGAAGAGGATTAAACTTTCACGTAAGAAAATATTGTTGGATTTTATTTTTGTTCTACCTATTTTTTTATTTCCCTCATCCAAAAATTCGGGTTTAACCCTCACTAATGGATATATTTTTTGATTGGGAAAGCCATGAGAATTACCTTTATTCGATCGATTATTCTGATTCTCCCTCTAAGGCTGCATCTATAAAGGAAGAAAATATTATCTATTTCCAAAGGACGTTGATGGGTGAGATTTTAAATTCCTAAAGGCACATTAGTCTATCATTATGAGCAGCATTTTGAGTCGAAATGAGGTCAAACCCAAGGTTGAAGGCTCTTTTTTTGTCATTTGTTGTGTGGTTAATAAGAAATGGAATCGAAGTGGGGGGGATTCTAGTGTAATACGTGTCTCTCCCATTTCTCCTATTATAGCTTCGAAAATGAATGGAATGATATTGGCTCTGGGCATTTTCATATTATGTGTGTGTGTGTGTGGGGTCCCCTATATGTTTTCTATAATATAATATGCCTTTGCGAGGGTATTATACTTATGAATTTTGCAATTGAAAATTTTGAAATATAACTGAGGACCACATCATTTTTAGGGCTTACTAAATACCTTAACCAACATTGGTGTGTAACATGTAACAATTCTTATCATTGATCTACTCTAGGTTGTAGGGTTGTGTCTGAAACCTGGTATCCAATCCTAATCCCACCATCCACTACACCTATACTATATGCATAACCTATGGTTTTTCACCCCTATAGTAGAACCCCCCCTATTATAATATTATTACTTATAAAGTAATACTATATTAATAATAATAAGGGATCTTCTTATATATATTATAATAATATACAAATAATATATAACTATATACCCTAGGGGGAGTTATGGGTATCCCTTATTACCATAGCTAACTATTATCCCTATTATCTATCATATTATTATATTATCCTTACTATATATATTATTATAGTGGGTTAAGTTGGTTATTATAAGATATCACAACATTATCTTCAAGTGAAAATATATATGTATTAAGAATGTAATTATTAATTATTAAGTCCATGTTATGTTCTCATCATTAGCTAATAGGGTGTTATATTTACATTTGGCACCAAAGGATGAACAAATATGTTACAAGATATCATGAGGGTAAAATAAAATTGGACCAAGGTGGTTTTATTCACAAAATATTTCATTTCTCTTCCCTTAGTAAAAGTGTGACCAATCAGTTCTTCCTCAGAGAATAGGTGTAGCTCATCATGGGTTTGCTAGACAATCTCACATACATGAAAAAAACTTATGCATAATGTATGTTCACTTAGATCATATGCCATGAAATAAATTTTTATATCCTTATGGATATATAAGAATAGATACAAACCTAATAGGGAAGAGTATACAATCAATTAACCTTATGCTACCAGAAATTTGTATAAATTGTGGTGTATATTTGAAACTGCTCATGAAGTTTTAATCTAAATCAAAAGACACAAATCTACTCTATTGCTCTGTGGAAGTTAATTCACAATTGTTAACAAAAATTTTATACATGCAATAAGAAATCACACACATGCAAATAATATTTTTCCTGGGGAAAGAAATCTGCTAAAAACCCCAATGCCTGCTTGCATTAATCTGATGAATAGACATGTATTATAATTTATTTTCTCAACCAAGCACAACTTGCAAGTGCATAACCTATCTCTCTGCTCACTAAGAAGATCATACCTAAAATTATTGAATTCCTACCTCTACTTGAGACCCTATTTCCTTGCACAATTCCTGAGGAAATAGGCCCCCACTATTTAGGAATTTCCTCCAAAATGCTTGCGTAATTCCTCAAGGTTTATCACCTGACCAATACCCTAAACTATACACTCAGTCTAGCATATAATTAATTGTACATTGCCTTGGAATCTTCACCACATCTAGGGAACTTCAATTCTCTGCATGCACTAGCTATTTTTGGTTGCTTTATCAATTAACTAGATCATCACTAAGTTTGACTGAAGTCCCCCTAGAGCTAGTTTAACTGAAAACCTCTTGAATAACTAACCTTCATTGCTACAACTTAGCAATCACACATGCTTAACTAAAATATAACTCCTCTAACTCAAATTTATTGAGTAAACAAGGTGACACAAGCCATGTCAGACAAGTTAACTGCATCTAAGTTGTCTGTTGATGTGGAAATTGAAATTTTCTCAATTTAATCAAGGAAAAATCAAATTGAGAGTTTATTGCTGCATTTTCAACACTCCCTCTCAGCAAGAAAGGGATTATCGACCACCCCTATCATGCACTTATGGAATGTACTACATTCAACACCTCTCATATTTTTCGTTGCTACCATAACATCTGCAATTGAGAAGCATCCAAAAAAATGTTGAATCAATCTATGTTCCAAATCGTCTATTAGGAAAATTGTGTTGTTTTTACTCTACTATTAAGTCTCCTACTCTATTTTCAAAAATCCTCTGCACTCCTTAGTATCTGACTGACATTGATCCTCCTTCCATTGAATATTGTGGGCCCTCATAGAAATGTAATTATCCATAAGGATAACACCAAAATGGACCCTACCCAAATTTTTGCAACTATTGGGACTAGGGCTCTACATCGCTCCACCTCACACATGGAGGTATGGCTGCATGTGCTCCCTCTACCCACTTAGCTCGAACTCCCCTCCTACTATAGTTCTTTGACTGGTCCTCTTCATCATCCTTCTCTTGGTCATCCCAACTTCCAACTGACTAAATCTCCCTCTTGAGAGCTAAATCATGCTCCCTCTCAACCACAACATCTATAATCCTTGCCTTTCTACTCAAGGTTGTGCATGCATCTTCCTCTAATGTGTAGTGTCCCTCGAACATGACACCAAATTGCTTGATTTTACATGAAGAAATATGCTTGAGGTAGGCCTTCCCATCTCTAAATACTACCTCATAACCTTTGTCTTCAACCCTCATTTTGTTCATTAGATCAAGTTTCTTGGCTTCATCGCTATTTCTAAATAGCTCATTGAGGGTATTCCACATAGAAAAGGGAGTCTCTTTTCCATGAAATTTCGAGACTATGTGATCTCTCATGCCCTCCAGAATGATCCTCCTTTCTCTATCTATATATTTCTTCCACTGAGCAAGGTTTTGGACATCAGATTTTGTGGGTTGTGCAACATCTCTCTTGATGTATTCTAGCAATCCATTGTCATCCAATATTGCCTCCATGTGATCCTTCCATGCAAAAAAATTAGAGGTGCCTTCCAAGGCATACTCTATCCTTAGTCCATTGAAGGCCATCTTCTTAGCTCTTAAGAGATCCTGCTACACTGAACTCCAAATTCGAACCTCCTGAGAAACAACTTCGAAATTCCTACTCTAATGTGAATCTAGCTCAGATACCATGTAGAAATTGTGGTGTAGATTTGCAGTTGCTCGTGAATTTTTAATATAAATCATGAGACACAAACCTACTCTACTACTCTCCGGAATTTAATTCACAATTTAGAACAAAATTTTAGACATGCAATAATAAATCACACACATGCAAATAGTATTTTCCCGAGGAAAGAAAAATGCTAAAAAACCTAATGTCTACTTGCATTAATATGATGAATAGAGATGTATTACAATTTATTTACTCAACTAAGAACAATCTAGTAGTGCATAACATATCTCTCTACTCAGTGAGAAGCTATGACCCAGATTTAGTTAATTTATTCCTATGCTTGAGCCCCTATTTCCTTGTGTCTTGCAAGTGCATAACCTATCTCTCTGCTCATTGAGAAGCTTTGACCTATACTTAGTCAATTTATACCTATGATTAAGCCCCTATTTCCTTGCGTAATTCCTGAGGAAATAGGCCCCTATTATTTAGGAATTTCCGCCAAAATTCTTGCAAAATTCCTCAGGGTTAATCACTTGACCATTACCATGAACTATATAGTCAATCTAGTATATAATTAATTATACAATGCCTTGGAATCTTCACCACAGCTTGGGAAATTGAATTATCTGCATGCACTTTCTATTTTGGTGTGATTTATTAGTTAACTGGATGATCACTGAGTTTGATTGAAGTCCCACTACACAACTGACCTTCCACTAGTTCCTTCAACAATTGGAACTAGCTTAACTGAAAATAACTTGAAATAATTGACCTTGATTGCTACAAATTAGCAATAACACATGCTTAAGTAAACTCTAACTCCTCTAACTCTAATTTTTTGAGTAAACTGGGTGACACAATCCATGTCACCCAAGTTAATTGCATCCAAGTTTTTTGCTAATGTGGAAATTCAAATTTTCTCAATTTAATCAAGGAAAAATCGAATTGAGAATTTCATGCTGCATTGTTCAACAAAATTGAGTAAGTGTTCTTAGTTATAGTTTGTTTCTCTTCTTATGTGGTGGGAAATAAATATGATCAGATCTTAGGTAAGATACATCTTGATTATATTTCTAAAATACAATTACAAACCATGTTTATCTTTTTTTCTCCTTTTGTCCTACGCTTGTGAATATTTCTAAAGACAATCATGGCCAACTATGAATTTCCTTTATAAATGGCATAGTCATTATCCTCATTCACTAGTTGTTGCACATCAACCCATGACCAATCTCATTTCACCATAATCACCACTTCTTGCTGCACCAATAGGTGCGAATAAGAGATTTAGATGAAAAATTGAGGTTTCTGGAACCTCTCCCTATTATTTTGGGTGTCTTTCTACATGGAAACATTAGCATGCTTTATTAACCAACCAACGTGTCTTGAGTAATGCATCATTTAACTCACTTAAATTGAAAGAGGGTTAAAAGCAATTACATTGGATTTATATGAATTTGGATATTTTCTTTCCTTTTCTCATTTGAATCATAAATGTGTTGAAAAAATTACACCTCATATTAATTTTGGGTTTTTGTGATTTCTAACAAGAATTGCATTGTTGGATTTGGTTTGATGTTAGGAGAGCAAAGAATTACTGTAAAAACTATTTTGTTAGTTTCACCTAGAAGAGAATATTATATTTTTATTTCAAAATTGTGAAAAAAATAATAATATCTTTCTCTCTTCAAGTTTATATAGAGTTCATCGAAAGGAAACAAAAATCCAATTTCTTGAATTTTCATTGCCAAGTTGGTTAATTCACTAGTCGCTATGTGTGGGGTCAATTAATTAGAGCATCATTTTGACCACTAATTATTAGTAAGTTTTAAGCGGAGGATTGGTCCTTAGTCAAGGTAGGCCCGCAACTGGTAAATAGTAATAAAAAATTCCATCTCCTTGACATTTATGTTATAATTTTGTCGTTTGATTGTCAAAAAATTTCTTTGAGTCATATTTGATTCTCGAAACCCTCCCATATTGTCCATGTGTGCATCTACCATAACCATGTCAAATTTCAAAGCGTATGAGCATAATATGGAAAAATTTCAATGTAGGCCCCATTCACATGTGACACTGCAGCTAGCTCAAGGAAATTTTGCGTCCCTCTGGAAATCGAACCACTGAAACTTGTAGAAAATAGAGAGAATGTGTAACACCCTCTTCCCACATCTACCCAAGTAACCGACCAACCGTGGTAAACATGTGACGAGATGCTACTAATATGATATTCAACCTCTTAGATGACCTTAAAGAAGTGGAACCGACAGAAACATGAAAAATACACCCTACACAACATAAACAACACCTCTAGGAGGTAAACCACCCTCCCAGACCCCTAAAACTTGAAGGGGGACTAAATTTTGACCATCTCTTTGTTGGCCCTCGTTTTTATCAATTTTTTTTAAGTAAATACACTTTATTACCATGTTATCCATCCATATACTATCCATATTCACTCTATTTTGACCAATTAATGCATATCCAGGTTTATAAATTAAGTTTTGCAATATTTAGAAGTTTTTATAAAAATTGAATTTTAAGTGCATTTTTGGACCAGACCAAAAATTCCCCTAATGGCTTCATTGATGTCATATTTGCAGGACACCTGGGCTTGAGATGAACACATTTCTAGAAAGCTTGGGAAATAAGATTGGATGTACACCTATTGGTTCGGTCAAACTGAGCTTAAACAGGCCCGGTCAAAGGCGGTCAAATAAGACCTATTTTATGAAAATCCCTAGGAAATAGGTCAAATTTAACATTTTATGGGATTTTCCAGATTTTGAGAGATTAGATGGATGAGCTAGACTTGAATAGATAGGATAAGGATAGACATGGATGTTGGAGACATTTTAGATGATTTTGTTTCATATTTCTCTATTTAAGCCTAAGACATTGAAGGCATTCATGTGTAGAATTTGTATAACTTCATTTTGATATTTCTGAAACTTTGAGAGCTAATTGAAGAAACTATTCTATCTCCTTTTCTTTTATTCTATATGGTGAATGCGTGATTGGGTTTCAATATTTGAAAGTACTCACAGTGTGCAAGGCAAGGGTGGAGGTCCCCCACACCGAGATAAGTGCACTTTCTGGTTAATTTAGTTGCAATTTCCTAAACTAGTTTTGTTTTATGCTTAATCAGTTAATTAGATGTATGATGATATGTTATGATTTTTGATGAATCTAATTCTAATTTATATTCTGTATATGAAGGGTCAACTCAGTGTTTAAGTACATTCCTTCGATCTGATCAAGAACTAGAAACTAAAATTCATCTCTCTTGCTTTTAAGTGATTTTCTGAATTTCCTGTTTTCTAACAATGGCATTAATGCTGAATGAATCTGTAATGAAGTACAACAAGGACCTCTTTGTTAGGAGCCTCTTCTATTATATTTCATGCATCCTGATCTATTTTTAATTAGTGGTTTTTGGTTTCTGATTCATGAAGTAGTTTTGTAGAGAAGGACAAACAAATTCTCCTAAGTTAGGAGCTTATTCTTCTGCTTATTACATAATTGAATTAGAAATTATTTAGTTAAGTTTCATATTTGTAATATGCATTTCCTTTAATTTCAATTATTCATCTTCTAAACTTGACTATAGCTAAAATCCACATATCTTGGACATGCTTCTAAGTTCTACAAGCCTGGATTGATAATAAAATACTTGTATTAGTTTACCCAATAAACAGACCCAACATTTTTGGTGTCGCTGTCGGGGATCGAACCTGGGTCACCCGTGTGACAGGCGGGAAAACTTACCACTATACTACAAGGTTAGATCGACTAGGTAAGGATAATCAAGTAGCAGACTTTCAATCAAGACTTCATTCACCTGGTGATCCAAATCCAGTTTCAGATAATTTCCCAGATGAGCATCTATTTTCTATAATTGTCAAAACTTCATGGTTTGCAGATATAGCTGTTAGTATGAATCTTAATCGCAAGCGTACGACAAAAGCTCACTTTAGTTGTGCATAACAAATAGCCCTAACATCAAAGATGGTTGCCAATTTCTTTAGATCTGCAATTAGTTGACCAAGATAAATGTTGCAAAATCTGGATCTATGCAGTAAAAGACATTAAGCAGTAAAGAAAAGCAAGAGTTGCTCCATGCATGCAATAGACAAGACAAGAATGTTTAGAAGATTTTTTGTATTTTTTGGCACCTGGGAAGGGAACATAGAAAGATGTTACCAATCCCCCTCAATGGGATGAGTTTTTGTAAGTCCTCGGCACTTTAGATCTAAAATCTCTCTCTCTTGATGGTGTAAGAAACCCAAACAAAAATGGAACTCAAAGGGAGCTCATAAGAAAAATGGTAGCAAAATATGACAATGATGGTGGATCAAAGTCAGACCAAAAGTATAGATTCAGAGTGATCTTTAGGCAACAAAAAGTAGTGATTGAATGGAAAAACCCTTCTATTTATAACAAAATATTGAGTTATTCTAGATATTGGTGCATAATTAAAATATTATTAACCAAATCTAGATCCAAATTTTATGGAATATTTTATTATATTTGTTGGAGGGAAAAAGAATTTGATTTTGGTCAAATTCCTTTATTTGTAAATAATAAATAAATAAATGATTTATTTATTATTTTAAGGATGTGGTTGAGCAATAATTAAATAAATAATGATGATTCCTCCTCCCCTATGGTGACTTTGGTCAAATCCCTTTATTTGTAAATAATAAATAAATAAATGATTTATTTATTATTTTTAAGGATATGGTTGAGTAATAAATAAATAAATAATATCGAAATCCCTTTGTCCTACTAATTAGAGACCTTCGACCTCTTCCCTCCCGCATGATGATTCCTCCTCCCCTACGGTTCTAATTGCTCCATCCTGCCCCCACAATTCTATGGACAATGACATTCAATTCCTCATCCTTAACCCTGCTATGAATATCTCCACCCTTACCGTTCATAAGGGAATCAGGTGGACCTCCTCCCCTGTCATCATTCCTTCATCTATAAAGAACATCACCACCCGTCGTAAGGCCAACAGAGGAAGCCGCCACCATCGTGGACAACGCCAGGGTTTTCCTTTAAATTTTGACTTTGGGAATTTGCACAACATTATGATTCTTGACTCATCCTCTTCTAGGACCCTTAGAGATTATATGCCCCTTGCTGCTGGCCCATCATGACCATCCTAATCCCCCTCAAATTACGCTGCTTAGGAGTGCTATGAAGGTAAATCCTCTCTGTGGACAGAGACGATCCCTCTAGCCCTAGAGTGGGTCTAGTAACAAAAGGACAAACTAGAGTGTAGGCTCCTAATTACTGAATGAAATAGACGCAATAGATCAACCTACCTGGAGTCCAATGTTGTCGTCGTGGCTGTTGTAGTGGTGGCCTCTTGATTCTTATCTCGGCAAGTCACGATCCTTTTGCAGCAATGCTTGGATACCTGCACAAGATAAAAAAAACAAGAGCAACATATGAAACAAAAATCTCATTCATAATTACTAACTAGTCAAGGAGGGTTAAGCATATTGCATCAAATAAAACACATAAATGCAAAATGAAACCAAAAAATAGTTATACATATGTATTAATAGAAGAAAGAGTTACAACCAAGCCTTGACGTTGCAGCCTCATTTAGCAGGGTTCAGTTGAAGCGCATCTTGACGAATGTCAGGGAATTCGGACGGGATGAAGGCACAAGCCTAAGCTCTCTCAATAAGGGACTCTTCTGTTCTACCTTGAATAGAAATCTCTCCTGCGTTTCTGCTATAACATCTTTAGTTTAGCTAACACATCAATGGTAGATGACTATATTTATAGAGGGAGAGGAGGAGGTTGGGATTCCTACTGTGGTGGAAGGGAGGCCTTATCCCATGGGAGGTTTCCCCAAAAGGTGGAAACAAGAGGCCAAAGGAGGAAGGTCATGGTTATTCAATCGAACCACTCCCCATGACTCATCCACAAAGTTGTTATAATCGAAACTTTGCCTCTATTTTTAAAAAACTTTCCATAACAGATTGGTGCGGGCAGCTAACTGATACAGAGCGCCAGCTAGTGCGGGGGCTAGTGTTAATCAGCCTCATCAACGCGAGGGCATAACTGGCTACCAGCGCCAAGGCAAAACCAGGCGTTTTTGGTGGTCTATTCAGGAAATGGTCAACAGAAGGAATGTTAGACTCATGGTAAGGGATGAAATGATGGTATTTGCAAGGCATGACACTTTATTTTGTTCAAAAAAATGAGCCTCCAATGTGTGGGATGGGGATTACAGGGACAGTGACAAAATACTATGTAACAGATGCCCCCTAAAGCATGAGGCCCGAGAGAGAGGAAGGGGTGAAATGCTTTACGAGAATGCGTTCGAACCAAACATCGCTGTCGGAAGACCTACAATTACAAGTACAACAGATATCTCTGAGACATGAACATGTAGCATGGGTGCAACCATCCATAATAGAGTACATATATGAACTGAGATCCAAGGTATGGACGTAGCCATCCAGTAGTAAGGATCAAAAAATAGACTCAGGTATGGTCACATCCATCCAATCAAAAGAGTCATGCAACAAATCATGATACACCATAATATCTCGCAACTTGTTTCTTATCAGACAAAACCCAGGGTCTTGCGCTCCATCTCGATCTGAACAGGTACAAATTCAAGCATGAGAATATGTGAGCTAAAGTCGAACATGAAAAAAAATCACTGGATTACCAACTAATGATGAAAGTTGTTGACAGGCACGAGAGAAACCACCAATAATGAAAATGGCTCTCAACGTACAACAGGTACAATCTAGGGAATGTGAACAGTGATATGGCGTTGAACACCCACAGAATCACCCGATCGAAGGTCCATGATGTGGACCTGTCGTCGAATGCGAAGAACCTGCCGTTGAGGCATGTAGGCTCCAAGGTACCGATTGGGAGCCTGTAGACCAACTTCTTGGATAATGAGCCGAAGTCGACAGGAAGTGACCTGGTCGAAGGACGGCCATAATTTATTGCACATCATCGACACGAGACAGAGGAACAGGATGAAAGTGAATCAAGACCAACAGAGAACCAAAGGGAGGTTGAAAACTGTAGAGGAAAAACTTCTCTTGAACATATCAGCGAGACGACTCTGGATTTGGCAATATTTGACATCAAGGGATCTGAGGTCATGATGACATGGAAAAGAGTAGATGAGAGGTCAAAACATATTACCCAAACCCACAGAGGCTAAAAATGACGAAATGAGATGTCCCCAACCTGACACGAATGCAGATGAGTGTCATGTTCAAGAGCGACATACTGCCAATACAACTAAAAAATGGTTCCATTTTCCCCCACCATTTCTAGCAAGTACCCCAATTATTTTTTAAAACAAGCTTGAAGGGGATAGCATATGCTTGTGCTGTAAGTTTTTCCTTCGAACAAATCCATCCTAGTACATTTTACGAGCCCTAGGAAGGAGGAACTCGATGAACGTCATGGTGATGATGTCCGATGTCATCAGGGTTTAACAAGTCTGACAAAGGAAGAACTCGACATATTTTCATGTTTAGAGAGTTTGAAAAGAAGCGGAAAAGAAAACCCCAACATGTCCCTTTTCGTAAATAGTATCTCAGATCTGGAAAGCTAGAAAAAAAAATATCTGAAAGAACCTCTTATCCGCGATAGGCTAAGTTATTCCTTTTTCATAAATAATCCCTCCCAGCCTGAAAAAGAGTTAAAGGTATACTGGGTAGATATCGTTTCATAGCCATTTAACGAGTTCAAAATGACAAGAGTCTCAGCAATCTTTTCAATTTTTAAGAGTCGGAAAAGAGCTGAAAGTTGACTCCTCCTGGAGGAACGAGTGATATTAAGGGTAGCAACTGGTTCCGGTGATGGTGGAACTTCTCAAAACAAGGTAAAAGTCAAGAGGCTGGCTAATAAGACCACTCATTGCAGTGGTTCCTCAGGAATAGGTAAAACAATCAAGTGAAGGCATATGATCAGCCAAGCAGATGGTGATGGTGGAATGCGAAAACCAAGGCTCATCTGACAAAACAGGCTGATAAAATGGCAATCAGAGAGGTAAAATAAGAATGGTTTCATTTTTACACAAGCTTGAAACAAAGATAAACTATGCTTGGGATTGGTTTCATTTTTACACAAGCTTGAAACAAAGATAAACTATGCTTGAAAAACAGGGAAAAACGGGCATGCCCCCAGAATGGTGTCTCAATTCGAGGTACATGCCCCCCAAGCTTCAGTCCAACTGTAATGAAAATCATATGGAGTGAAGGTTCAAATTACGAGATCAAGAGAAAGACTCGACTGGGATTTTACGAGATCGTATCAAAGACTTGAATGGAACATGAACGTGTTTCATTGTTTTAACGAGGTTGACACATTAAAAGAACTATCCTCATGAGAACTTGTTTCATTTTTTAAGGAGCTTGACACAAGAAAACGAACCGTGCTTCGTACGAGGCTTGTTTCATATTTTAAGGAGCTTGACACAAGAAAATGAACTCTGCTCTGACTATCTTGTTTCATTTTTTAAGGAGCTTGACACAAGAAAACGAACGCTGCTCCATAAACCTTGTTTCATTTTTTAAGGAGCTTGACACAAGAAAACAAAATCTGCTCCAATGAGGTTGTATCATGACAGAGGTCATGGCTTCCAAGAGGTTCTCATCTGATGGGAGAACAAAATCTCGGAAATCAGGATCCAATGCCCCCAACACACGACGCACAATGGTACCATCACTGAATGCGGGCACAGGACAGGTAGCCACATAATTAACCTGCGGCGGGGAAGATACAACCGATGGATAAAGATCCGAAAGAGACAATGGCGGGCCAGCTGCCACATCAGGACCAAAGAATGAAAGCTAATCAATGGTCATGACCCGACCTTTGTGTGGAAAATAGATCACATGAAAGAGGGAAGAGACAAGTGCACCCATGCCATAAGCATAATCGCGCCCCAAGAGTAAATTAAAACCCAAGGGGCCTTGGACAACCGTCACGTCTATGTAGATGGTTTTACCTCCCAAAGTAATAAGCAACTTCGGAAGGATCCCTAACAATTGACTGGTTCCTTTGTTAAATGCCAACAAATTCTGTGTAACAGGCATAAGCAATGGAGAACCAAAATCTTGCCAAGTAGTTGAAGACAGAATACTAATAGACACACCTTCATCTATAATTGTGCTAGGTACGACTATATCGAAGGCCTGTACCGTGATCTCAAAAGGCACATAAGATGGAAGACGGTATCCCGCAAATCAACTTCAATCAAGGGAAGTGACCAAACTACTTGGAGGGGGTACCAAAGAAATGATATGGTCATCCCCTAACGTTACAGGAGCAAGAGGAGCATCCTCCAGGACCTCCATCATGGGAGCTGGAGGAGAAGCTTCTTGAACCACAGAGACGGGAGAATATTTCTCCAAGTCTAAGGAATCTGAAGAAATAAGAAGAAAGTGAAAGGGATGAGATCCACTCTCGACGGAAAAGATCTGATGAAACACAGGTGGGGTCGGATCAACCGATTCCATGACCAATGGTTGGTCAGGAATGGATTCGTGATTTTGAATTTTCGGGGGAGTGGGATCGACCAAATATGAATCTTGATCGATCAGTAGATCAACTAGTGGAGGACTCAAAGAAAGCTTATGGTAACCAACCAGAAGGCAAGGTGCAGAAATAGTAGGGTTGTCCAACACTCTCTTGGCTTCATCCATGTACGGACAGAGGTGAATGGGATGATGCCCTTCACAAAACTTACAGGGATTTTTGATCTTACCCTGTTTCTTACAAGTCTTATTAGTACTAGTCGAATATGTGCCACCAATATGACTTCTAGAAGTCAAAGGTAATGGCGGACGGTTGCTGGACCATACTTCAAGCACCTTGGGAATGCTAGGGCAGTCTAGAAGAAGATGGTCACCTTTCCACAACATGCAAGGGAATTTGAATTTCAGTGGAAGGTTGGATGGTTTATCAAGGGAAGGTTTCCTAGGCGCAATAGCCGCAGAGTTGGCCTCTCTCGTATCTAAATTCATCTTTTTTGTCTTCTTCTTCTTCTTCTTCTTAGCCACCTGTTTACTAGAATCCAGACTTTCACCAGGCGAAGTGGAAGAGGAGGAAGAAGAAACAGGCAAAGAAGCGGAGAGGTCCACCTTAGAATCAACATGATGTTGCTAAGGTGGAGAAGATGGTTGTACAGGGGCGGAACACTCGAGACCATAGAGGTGGAGAATAACCACATAGGCAACCCAACAGTTAACCCAGGGAGGGATAATGTTTCCATATAAGGAGCACCAACATTCCCAAAAGCAGGAAAAGGACCAGGATTCCCTTCGGAGGGGATTCCTTGGTTGGTAAACTCTGGAAATGTTGCCATTGGAAACAACCCTAAAATAGAACACTAAGGAAGATAACTTTAACTAGGAATATTTCATGGGCAGTTAATATTTTAAGACATTGAAACAAAAATCTACCGTTTCATATTTTAAGAGTCGCGAAAAAGGAAAAAGGTGACTATCACTTTCAGGTTGAAACGAGCATGAAAGGACAAGAGCTCGATGATATTTTCTCTTTTAGAGAGTCACGGAAAGATCGAAATGACTACTCAGGTAATCTAAGCAAGAGGGTGTACCAAGTTTCTGTGAACTGCCATATACACCTTGGTGATCAAATGAAAGAGAAATGACCAAGGACTTGACGTACGTGCAAATAGTCTCCCCGATTGTTGTGTTCAGTGTATCATGGTTACAGGGCGGCAGACTCAGCTTCGTATGGATAAAGGATTGAAACCTATGAGGGTCTCCCATTATATATTCAATGGTACGGGGAGCACAAGTCCGTACTGGCGTTATCTAAAGCCAAAAAGCGAATGACAGCTACTAGGTTTTAAGACGCCGGAACACGTCTCTAGCCTAGACCACTAACATGTTTGTGTTAGGTTCCAATGTTTACTTGGGTTAATTCAATTTATTTTATAGTTGATCTTGAATTATGTTTCAATTTCAAGGCCCTACCGAATGTCGATCTCAAATTTCCTAAATGCAAACTATATGCAAATGAACACCATTTTCCATTCAATGAACGCTAATTAAGAGAAGGATAGAGAACTTTCAAACAATATCAATCAATGAAATAAAACGAAGAAATACGCTAATGCATCTAATTCAATCAAGCGAAAAATGAAAAATTCTTTCCTAGTTAATCAAGCACTAGTTATGCAAAAGAAATTTTCTTTTTCATGCAAACGAACGAATGCAATTTTTTGATTTTTTCAATGAAATGAAGCACACAATGCACTAATTACATGAAAAACAAAACAAACACTAGTTCGAGGATTGCGAATGTAAAGAGATAAACCGAATGATTCGATGAAAGCAACACAAACACAAAAAATCACTCAAATCAATGAATCACTCTTCCAAACAAAGAGAAAATTTTGAAACGATCCAAACAAGCAAGGTGATCTATGCTTGGAGCAGCAAGAAGACAAATCAAACGAAACCCGAAATGATCATTCAACCAAAACAAACGCTCAAAGGATTAAAAAAGAACTAAACATAATTGATCAAGAGATGTGACTGAAAAGAATCAAAAGACTCGACTTCTAATCATAAGGCTCAGTGAGATAAGACACTCAGAAACCCTAAGGCCATAAACTGCACTGATAAGTAAACAGACGTACGACTGAGAAGAACAACTCTATGACAGTCAAAACAATATCAAAAAAACAATTTCAAATCAGAAATCCACCCAGAGACCAGCACAACTGACCAAAAAACTCAAAAGGAAAATCAATCCAAACCCTATAGGATTCGGCGCGACTGTAAGGTGGTATTCCGCGCCAAACAGGGGTTGGTGCTAGTGCAACAAAAGAAACATGCGCCAATCGGCGCGACTGTTCAATCAAAAAACGCTCCAAGCCAGATATCTATGGGGGAATGGGAAATCCAATGAGCAGAGGTCAATCTTGACACTCTGGAGCTGAACAAGAGGACTCTAAACAAGCAAACAAACCAGAAAAGATAGACAAACTAGCAAACAACCGAAGTCGATTGGACAAGGGCAAAAAGACAAACTCACACTGATCCCCAGTAGATTCGCGAATTTGTTATGAAGGTAAATCCTCTCTGTGGATAGACACGATCCCTATAGCCCTAGAGTGGGTCTAGTAACAAAAGGACAAACTAGAGTGTAGGATCCTAATTACTAAATGAAATAGATGTGGTAGATCAACCTACCTGGAGTCCAACGCTGTCGTCGTGGCTGTTGTAGTGGTGGCCTCTCGATTATTATCTCGGCAAGTCATGATCCCTTTTCAGCAATTCTTGGATATCTGCAAAATATCAACAAACAAGATCAGCATATGAAACAACAATATCATTCATATTACTAACCATTCAAGGAGGGTTAAGCCTATTGCATAAAATAAAACACATCAACGCAAAATGGGAACTAGACAGTAGTTATACATATGTATTAATAGAATAAAGAGCTACAACCAAGCCTTGACATCACAGCGTCCTTCAGTGGGGTTCAGTTGAAGCGCGTCTCAACGAATGTCAGGGAATTCGGACGAGATGAAGGCACAAGCCTAAGCTCTCTCAATAAGGGACTCTTTTATTCTATCTTGAATAGAAATCTCTTCAGCGTTTCTGCTATAACATCTTTAGTTCAGCTATCACATCAATGGTAGATGGCTATATTTATAGAGGGAGAAGAGGAGGTTGGGATCCATACTATGGTGGAAGGGAGGCCTTATACCATGGGAGGTTTCTCCAAAAGGTAGAAATAAGAGGCCAAAGGAGGAAGGTCGTGGTTATTCAGTCTAACCACTCCCCATTACTCATCCATGAAATTGTTATGATCGAAACTTCGCCTCTATTTTTAAAAAAATTTCCATAAAAATATTGGCGCGGGCAGCTAACTGATACAGAGCGCCAGCTTGCGTGGGGGCTAGTGTTAATTTGCCTCATTGGAGCGAGGGCATAACTGGCTACTAGCACCAAGGAAAAAACGGGTGTTTTTGGTGGTTTGTTCAGGAAATGGTCAACAGAAGGAATGTTAGACTCATGGTAAGGGATGCAATGATAGTATTTGCAAGGCATGACATTTTATTTTGTTCACATAAATGAGCCTCCAATGTGCGGGATGGGGATTGTAGGGACAGTGAAAAAATGTTGTGTAACAAGGA
The DNA here is from genome assembly GCA_034641835.2 of Pinus albicaulis. Taxonomy (NCBI): domain Eukaryota; kingdom Viridiplantae; phylum Streptophyta; class Pinopsida; order Pinales; family Pinaceae; genus Pinus; species Pinus albicaulis. Next base: position 266,953,649 of record CM076575.1, on the reverse strand, counting down.
GATGATGCTTAAAGTTTGTCTTTACACCATCTCATTTCACTTTTCGTCCCTTTGTAGTTCTCATCCAAGAAACCATGATCGATTCAGCCAGATCTTTGGCATACTTCAGACTCATTTATCCTCACTGGCATATGGTGGTTGTCGATTCCTGTGGTTTATTCGGCGATCTTTTTGATTTATGGGATCCATCTTGGGGACATTTCAAGGTTTACAATTTCTTTTTTGGTATATTTCTGTCTGGAAGGCTCTGAGGAAAAAATGAGAAGATTCATACATGGAACATTTATGCTTCTTTCACATATAGACCCACTTTCTGGGATCAAGTCAGGAACACAAACATTAACATCCCTTCACTGTTTTTTTAGGGAATTTCAACTTGACTTTGTCTTGACTAGAATGTTGGGGGTCGTCCAGACCATGAGACCCTTTGTCAGAACAACTGGCTGGAATTTGAGTATAACCATTTGGTTGATGTTTTCCCCTCTCCCCTCCAACCCACCTGGAATAATGGCAAGTGTGGGGAAGACTATATTGGCAAGATTTTGGATTATTTCATGGTTCACTAGTGCCTTATTGAAACCTTGGGTAATTTACGATCAACGGTGGTGAAATGTTTCATTTCAGATCACTACCCCATTTTGCTACAGTGGAGGATGGAACAGGCTCAAAAGGGCATCCCTTTCAAGTTCAATCGTACCTAGCTCGAGGATGAGGATTTCAACATTTTGGTTAAATAGGTGTGGAATAATTTTCCACGGTTTCCTGGCCAATCTGCCATGGACTACATCACATCTGTTTTGGCTACCCTTAAGAGCATGGTACAGATTTAGGAGCGTGTGAAGAAATCTTGTCTTTATGCTGAACTAAATATTGTGACTAAGGATATTCAGGCCTACAGTGTTTTTCTCATGGATGGTCGGCCCACTTAGATGGAACTGGACTCCCTCAAAGCTTTGGAGATGCGGCGGAAACAAATCCTTAAAATTCAGGAGGACACATGGAGACTTAAGAGTTGAGCTATTTAGATACAGGCAAGTGACTGGAATACCAAATTTTTATCAAAAGGTCAATAGCAGTCATCTAAATATCTAGCAAAGCAAGGAAAGAATGATTTGGACCATCTAACATTGTGATGATGATCTAGTAGCAAAACCATTAGCAGGATCAAGGACATTATGTTGCAGTATAGAAGTTTCTTCAATGTGTGGAAGAACTATAGTAACATGGAAAGGGTATATTCCTCTAGAAGATCATGGAAGTAGCTTCAAAGAAATCTATAAGTTTGAAGGTATGAAGATAATCTAGAAATAGCATGAAGGCACAAATGAAGCATTTCAAGAAGGAATATCATCATTCATAGACATCATCTTCAAGGAAAGTTAAAGTAGAAGTTCGTTCAAAAGGAATTTAACTAGATGGAAATATGAAAGGAAGAAGTATGCATATCTTTATAAAATGGCTCTTCATTAGAAAATAGATTCTTATCTTCAAAGGGTATTGAAGGAAGAGTTGGAAGCATAAATATACTTGCAAGCATTAGCATGGTATGTATGGATTAAACTGGAAAGTCACGACTCTTCAATGTAGTTATTTGATATATAATAACATGATAGATGGGAAGAACACATGTTGATATCAATCAAAACTGATATGATCTCTAGAAGTACGTAAGGAAGACAGTAATAACAACTTCAAAGGGATCTAGAAGCACAAAGTGACTTGAAAGATCTTACAGTTTAAAATTTGAAGAAATTTCTTTTATTTTGGAAATTATGATGATGAGGACATATGGTTAGGATATGGTATGACCTCCAAGAAGAATATATAGACAAAGTGTGTACACCATAAAGGCAAGAAAGGAAACAAATTGATACAAGAAGTCATGAGAGAGTTTGTTGGTGTGATGAAATCCATACTAAAGAAGTTCACTTTCCCCAATGAAAAGAGGGAGTCACTATTGGCTCTACATTGATTGGTTTGACAAGTATTATTGCTATCAAAGATACTATTGATGATTAGTGGAAAGTGATATAAAGATGATGGCAAAAACCCTGTCACAAAGATATATTATGAATGAGTTTGGCTCCATAAAAATGTTTGACATCTAGGAAGGCCAAAGCTCGGTATGACGTGTTGCGAGATAGGAGCCCTGCAACTACAACTAAATCTCCACAAAAGAACATGCACTTCATGATTGAGACAAGTTGAAGCTTGTGGTTGTGTCTCCCTGGTTGAGAAGGAGTAAGGATCTCCTCCCTGGTTGAGAGGAAGTGACGATGGAAACTGTATTCTCCATGTGTCAAGCACTAGGCTAGGACTAACAACCATAAGTCTAGTGAAAGAACTGGTAGAGAGAATGGAGGATTGGATAAGCATCTAGGACCGATACTTCTTGAGGATTTGGAATCCAAGATAGGAGTAGTCTTAGTGTACAATAAAACGGCAACTGGGAGAGAATTCAGCTTAGTGTACAGGTACAGGGAGCTACCATGGAGGGCCAGCAAAACAACTCCTACAAATACAACTCCTAAGAAATTGGCTGTTTTGTGAAACCAAATACAAAAACACTAACACAAAGAAAATCAGCTTATCTGGATGGCTCTAACATTCCCAATTTCGGCGAAAGTTTTGTTTCCAAGGCAATCCGAATTCATCAAACAAATGATGGCCGATGAATCTTCTGCACCTTCACAATATCTTCTCATCTGCTTGCATGTAATTAGCAGATGAATCTGTTTCGTATCAGGATGAAATCGATGCTAGGGTTCTGGGTTACGGGGAAGCTCTTTCCACAGCAGTCGTGGAACTGAGAAACAAAGGCACTGGATAACTAATTGCTCAAATTCGCCAGTCCGTGTCTTATACGGGAGCATTCAATCATAAAACCCCCACTCCGCTAAATTTGACTTCATTTTGGAAAATCTTTCAGTGTTGCTCAGGATGTATCCCCTTCTTTAATTACTGTATATTGTATTGGATCTCGGATCCTTTTGTGCCTGCTGTGATTCAGGGTTTCATTCAACGGCATATATCCTCTGTATAATTTCTTGATTTAGGGTTTCATTCAATGGCATATATCATCTGTATATTTTCTTTAGAAGAGGTTTTCGGCCCCTTTTGCTTGAGTCCCAAAATCAATTGTAGTGTGGTATATTCTGCATCATATCTTCTAAAAGATATCATATGACATGCACAACTCAATTGAAAGCCGCTGCAACTGTAATGACGAGGTGTGGGCCTTGATCCCTTTGCAGCCACCTCTGCGTAGAACAATTTTTCTTGGAAAGAAACAGAGTTTATTTTTAAAGAAGGATCTAGTCCTGTTTGTACCAGGGTTTTATGCGATGATAGTGATCTCTGATTCATTTCCGGCAGAGTAACATCACTTGCAATCACACAACCATATAGACCCCACACCGATGGCACCTGTATGGTCGCATTAAAACTCTCATGGTATCCAAGAAGCGTCTTTGTCTGGTCTTTCATAGTGGAGTCCATGTTGTGGGCCACAAAGTTTGACATATTGAGAGATGACACAATCTACAAAAGGGAGTTACACTTTTTAAATTTATAAGTTTAATTTATTTTTTAATAAGTATTTGGATTTTTTTTTTTGTAAATGATGTGAATAGGATTTTTTATTTTAAAATTTTAATTTAATAATTTATATGGATTGAATTGAGAATTTTTTTATTTATTGGAATGATTAGGTGGATTGTAGAGATTTAATCTTTATGGATTTTTATAAAATAATTTTAATAGTAATTTTTTTTGTTTTTGTTTTTAAAATTAAATTGATTAATTAAAAAGAATATAAAAGAATATTATATGGACGTACAAGAGTTATGATTTTTTGTGCATGTGATAGTAGTAAGGCATAGTATTGGCCCATAATATTGCAACAAAGCCTATTTACAAATTAATAATTTCTATGATAAAGTGGGTCGAATCTTCATGATTAAAAATCTTGTTACATATATTTTTTAAATATATATAGATTTAACGCATATATATATATATATATAGAATGATGATGATGATGACTAACATCCACTAAGACCAATGTGGCCTATCAGACCTCAATAAAGGAAAATGAATCTAAGTGTGATTCTTCAAAATCTTGTTTCTATGATCAAAGAGAAGGGAAAAAAGTGCTCCAAGATTGCTATAGGTGGGTTGGCTTAATAAGTGAAGAAGATTGGAAGTGTGACAAATGTTAGGGAATTGAGAGCAAATGTGAGTAAGAGTCGGGCAATCTAAAAGGAAGTGTTTTTCATCTTTCAACTCCTTAGTATTGCAAATCTGACAGATTCTATCGTTCTAGGGAGTCTTGGGAATAGGCCACCACCCACTCTCACTTCGAAGCTCATGAGAATTAGTTCTTATCCTAGTGATGATCATTTTCTTCATAGTGCTGGCCAACACAGAGAGATAATTATGATTATCAAGGGTGGGGTTGATCACCTCCTTATAGTATCTTAGCTTTCTTTTACCCTCCAACTCCTTATCCTCCCATGACTTGTCCTTAAACTTGGAGGTAATAGTATTTTTGACACTATATTTGCTACACATACTGAGCTCCTCCTTAATTCGCCAATGGTTGAGCCAAGACTGACCATCCTTATGACACCCATGCTTGAGGCGAAGGTGGGGGTTTTGACTAAAGTTAGAAGCAATTTTTGGGAGCCTTTTGAATTCCATGTCGTAAAGCTTCTTCTTATACATTAGATATCTAAACATAGTCGTACTTTCAATGGGGGATAAACCAACTTCGATCAAGAGGATAGGATAGGGAGTATTTCCCTTGATCTTTAGGTTGTAGGTTATGAATTGCTTTTGAATCATCTCAATCTTCCTCCATGACTCTCTAGATATACTGCAACCCCAAACTTCACATTTGTATAAGAGGGTGACGAGAGTCTCAAAGAGGAACCTCTTTTTACTCCAAATGTAAAGATCGACCGACTTAAAATTGTTCTCAAGCTCATAATAATCTTTCCAGCCTCCAATAATCATTTTCTCGATGCTATAATTCCAATTGAGTTGATGACGAAAGTCAATACCCAAATATTTCTAAGAAGAAACCTGCTCTAAGCACTGGTTATTATAAGCAAAACTACCATGGGTGATCTTTTTGGATTTAATGATCATGACTTTAGTCTTGTCGGTATTAACTTTCATACCCATTTTGGAGAAGTAGACATGAAGAGTCTGAAGCTGCCTGTCTAGATCATCCTATATTTTTGCAAGAAGAACGATATCATCGACATAAAGGAGAAGAGTAATGAGTACACTAGCAAGCTCGGTGCCCTTGCATCCGCAGTTTCCAGATACTCCTCTAGCTTATTGATGTATATGCCAAAAAGGGTAGCAGATAGGGGACACCATTGCTTAACTCCGATATTGCATTTAATGTCTTTAGACCACCCCTCGTTGGTATTAAGCTTGGAAGTGACGGTCCCCTAGAGACGGATCACAACAATCCTAAGCTTAGGAGGGACCATGATCTCTTTAAGTCTCTCCCAAAGCTTATCTCGAGGAACAATGTCGAAAGCTTTTCTAAAGTCCACAAAACAACAGAAGAGATCGGCTTTACTATTGTGAGATTTCTCTGCAATGATTCTGAGAGTGACAAAATGATTGATAGTCGAGTGATGTCTCCTAAAACTAGCTTGTCCTTTAGCCCTTTTTCCCTAGCTTTCAACTCAAAGGCTAAGCTTCTTTTCCAAAATGAGCCCATAAAACTTGGCTAGGATGTGGCTAATTATAATGGTTCTATAGTTAGAGGGAACGCTTTCGTCCCCATTTTTAAAGATAGGAAAAATAAGGCTTTGTGTCCAAAGATGAGGAAAGCCATGCATTACAGCCAAATTGAGAAGCTTGTGGAGATGAGGAATGAGGATAGATCTTCCCATTTTAAGGATCTTGGCTTGGTATCCTTCAATATCTTTAGCTTTTCCATTAGCGAGCTTATTAATTCCAGACTCAACGTCTTCCACAGAGAATACATCCTCCTTAATTGGAGTGTTTAAGGTGGTGCCCATAGTGTCTAGAGAGTCATACAACTTCTTAAGATAATTGTCCTAGTTTTCTAAGCTGATAGAATGATTATATTTGGTTTTATGAACAAGCACATTCCGCCAAAAAAATTTGGGTGCATCTTTATAAAGGTGGAGAAGATAATCTTGTGTTTTATTAATATATGACCTCCTCTTCCTCTTGATGATATTTTTGTATATATTGGTATTTCAGAGCTTAATGATTTCATTAGGAGTGTCTCTGATCGCTTTCCTAGAAATTTTACAATATTTGTCATACCATGGATTGGAAGTTCTATTATTCTGCTTAAACGAAGTCTCATTAGAGAATGTGTTATTGGTATTGGAAAGGATAATAGTGAAATGATAATAAATTTGATCAATGTTGTTATTATAGATCATGGGGACTAAATCCATTTCTAAATCCCTTAAGAAGAGGTCGGCCTTACTTCTTCAAAGAAAATGTGTCTTTTGCCTTCATTGGTCTCCTGCATGTGGGTGGTAAGCATAGCAAGATTGAGGGATAAAGACAAAGGTCTGTGGTCATAGTCAGGCTCGAATCCGTTACGTAGCTTAAAGTTTGTAATATGGTTGAGGACGAGGGTGTCAGAAATAACATAATCCATGGCACTACTACCCAACTCATGGAAACACATCATCTTACCGAAGAGGGGCCACTTGTTAATACCATTACAAATGATTAGGTCCTGGGAACTGCAAAGCTTGAGGAGCTTGGTGTCGAATAAGTTCTTGATTATGTCTTCAGATTTTCTCTTGAATTTATCAGCTAAGTTACTATCTTCATCAAGCCAGAGTTGTTACTTAACGTAATGGCTTGGTTAGTAGTAGTTCGAGCATTAAATTCCCCGAACAAAAGGATATTACCTTCGTTCCTCAAGTTGAAGATGTATTTTTCTAAAGTATTGAAAGGACAATTCTTATCCAAGTTGTTCTTATTATAGGATGTAGAGTTGATATGAGTGAAATCGCAGATTACAAGAAAGATCCTATTTGTGGCAGAATCAAAGATTTCGATCCAAAGGTATTGAGTGAAGAGGTCGATTTTATGAAGTTAGGTGTGAGAAGAAACAATGTTACTTATATAGTAGGCTATACTGCCAAAAACCCTCGAAGAGGATTTCTTATTCCAAACTGACCAAAGAGGGAAACTGTCAAGGTGAGGGACCCTAGATTCATCATGCTCCCAAGTTTCAACTAAGATAATAAGGCCAATATCACTCGGGATCCAACTTAGCAAAGGACCTTTACACCATGGAAAACCACGATAGTTCGAGAAGAGGATCCAAAGTGATGCAAGTTCCTATTTATCACTCATTCTTGAGACTTTATCTCTAATAAAAGTTTTCCTATTCCTAATGATTGTCCATTTTCTTGCCTTTCTTGCCTCCTTGACCTTTTGGACTTCTTTCATAAGTTCAGCTTGGTCTTCTCGAATGATATTTTCATTTATAAAGATTCCTTTTCTTTTTAGGCTTGGGGATTTCCTGAGTATATTCAATTTATGTTCATTACAACTAACCTTGACACAGATTAGTCTGTGTTTATGCTCAAGTATCTTTCTGACCCTTATTGCTTTCGTGAGATAAGTTGTTTCAATTAGAGATTTTGTTTTTAATTTTTCTTTCACTATTTCTAATGTGTTTTCATTGTTTTGTTCTTCTATACCCTCAATTATAAGATTTAAGGCTCTTTTGTGACGCTCATGGTCAAGTACAATTAGGCTATTAATTTCCTCTTTGATGGGTTTAATATCTAAGTTATTTTCTCTGTTATTTAGGGTTGAGTTATTGTGTAGTTGTTCTTTCAGATTTTTAATCTTGCTTTTCTAGGTGTCATTTTCTTCAACCATTGCTTGTTTAATATGTTCTATTTCTTGAATTTTACCTTTCATTTCTTGGAGTTCAGTTTCGAGTGTGATTATTTTATTTTCTAATGATTTGTGGTTGTTGTCAATCATTGTAGTTAGTTCTAGTTTAAAATGGTTTTCTCTTGCTTATCTTCATCTTTCTAAAGATTCAATATAAACATAAAGACTCTCTAAGGTAATTTTACTTGGCCTGCCTTTGCTAAAGGGGATCTTAGAAATATGAGGAGAAGTACTCACAGTGTAATAAAACAAAACCTAACAAGAGGAGGGTAAGTGAGAACGTGTGCACCTGTAAGGCGGAACCAATGCGAGGTTGCGCTCAATGCACCTTCTACAGACTCGCTGCCCAAACCAGAACTCCGCTTGCGAGTGCAGAGTAGAGACCGATGTTGAATACTCTGAGACCGAAGTTGAAAAACAAACCACTGCAAAAAATCAAATCATCGCGAAGAATGAAACCAAGCTTCACCACCTACACTACAAAGGTATGTATGACAAAGGTCGCAACTTACGAGCTACATAGTTTATATTTTGATTGACAAATCACCGCAAAAATTCTTTGGCCGAGACCACATAGCGTATATACCGCAGGTAGTAATTATTCACTGAGTGTATATGTCGCAGACTGCAGATGAAAATCACAACGCAAATATATATTTGAAGTCAAATGATAATACTCTAAGATCGAAGAGGAAAATCAAACTGTGAGACCTAGTTCACTCAATTCAAACTTATGATTGCCAAATTTAGGGTGTTATGTTGTAGTGTTCTTAAAATGAAGCATTAGATCAAAAGATAATAAACAATGTCAGATTAATTATAAAATAATAATAAAAAGGAAAAGTAATAAATCTAATAAATCGATTGAATTCATTTTGTTATATTGTAATTTTTTTAATTAAGAAAATTAAAAAATTCATAATATACATATTACATTAAAATTAAATTAAATAATAATATAATTCATATTCCTAACTCTGTTATTTCAAAACATATAATGCAAGATCTAAGACTTTTGTGATCCATAATGTAGATAAATGTCTTTCATATTAATCATATCATTAGGATTTGGTCGACGTTTCGAATAATGTAGATAAATGTCTTTCATATTACATATCATTAGGATTTGGTCGACGTTTCGAACCATCTAATGTGGTTCATCCTCAGGACAAGGTGAGGAAGGAAACAAATCTCATTGAATAAATAGTAAGGATGCGCCATTGCCCGGCGATAGGGGAGAAAATTAGCTATTAAAAACTAGTTGTCAGAAACTAGCCATTATTTGACCTGGTTAGTTACTGAGTTATAATATTAAAATATTTTTAGGTTTTTATGAAATATTATTAAAAATAATTAATTAGAGTTTTATAATTTAATAAAAATGATTGAATTATATTTAATAGAAAAGGAAGCAGGGGTAAATAAAAGGTAAAAATTATATATATATATATATAATAAAAATAATATAGAATAATTTAAAAATGAATAAGTTTCTTAAATGAATAAAAATCAAATAATAAAGTTAATATAATAAAAGGAGAAAATTAAATAAAACAAAACCACAAAGAAAAAGACCATAAAACCACTATCACCTGATGCAATGAGTTCAATTCCGGCAGAGTAATATCACTTGCAATCACATAACCATATAGACCCACACCGATGGCACCTGTATGGTCGCATTAAATAAAGACCAAACAACAAACGAGAATCATGTCAGCAGTGAACCCTAGTCGTTGCAATGAAGTCCAACCCATAGGTCAAATGTCATTCACAAAATAAAACTGGGCCAAGTGAGTCAAAATGTTAAGCATAACATTACATTACAACATCTCTACCATACTAGACTAGAGAACATCAAGATGTTTATAAATTGTTGTTGAATTATTATTATTAATATTTAAAAGTTATTTTTTTTAATGAAACTTTTGATATATATATATATATAGTGAGGAAGACATTTTTTTAAACAAATTGCATTACAAAAACAATTTTCTAATTCTCAAATATTTTGATGTAAAAAATTATTTTAAATATTTTTTATTTTCTTTTATTTATTAATAAAAAAAATTTAATATACATATATTATATAGAAATATTGTGTGTGTACGTGTGTATGTATGCATGCGCACATGTGCGTTTAATGATTAAGAATATGTGTTTCCTCTTTAAAAATTACATGTTCAAATCTAGAGGTGGGTTGAGTATATCACAAATAAGGAGTTCTCGTATATTAGTAGAGTTTGAGTGGGAATATTGGTTAAGCATATGTGTTTCTTCCTAAATAGTCATAATTCAATTCAAAGGGGGAGTATATTATATGTATTTCCTCTTAAGAAGTCATAGATCCAATTCAAAAGGGTATATGTATTTTCTCTTAAGAGATTATAGGTTCAATTCAAGAGGGGATAGAATGTGTACACCTTCATAAATTTATTTCCTCCTAAAAAAATCATAAGTTCAATTCAATAAGGATGAAATATATACACTTCTATAATCTTATTTGCTTCTTAAAAATCATAAAGCCTACACCTTCATAAATTTATTTCTTACTAAAAAAAATTATAAATTCAATTTAAGAGATTATATATATTTTTTCTTAAAAAAATCATAAATTCAATTTTAAAAAAAATAAAATATATATATTTTCATAAACTTCCCTATTTAATTATAATTTACAATTAAATTATTGTTATATATAAAATTTAAAAAATATATTAATATAAAAAATTTCTATTATAAAAACACACCATAAATATTTAAAAAAAAAATTAAAAATACAAATGATATTAGATAACTTAATATGATTTTTTTCACACAATAGAGTTTTATATTAGTTACAGAACCAAAAGAAAATTAGCATTTAAATGAGTATTTTTTCTGATTTTTCCATGGTAAAATCTCTTGCATTCTCATTCTTTGGATTCCTTTCCAAAGCATAAAAGGTATAAGAAAGGATGTGTACAAAGTATCAATGTATTTATCTCTCACATACCAAATAATAAAAAGCATGCCTATTTTAAAAAACATAATATATGAATGTATTTTTCTTTTATGTATTATATTTATATATATGAATGTATTTTTCATATATATATATGATGCGAGGAATTAAAGTAGACAATCCTTTACCAAATAATCAAAAGCATTGCAGATTTTTAAAAACATCATATATTATATATATTTGTTTTGTGCTATCTTTTTATATCCTTTTTAGTTTGAAAGGTATATAACTTTTTATGATTATGTACCATTAATAACATTAACATTTTGCTATAATATTAAGAGAATTTTTGTTATAATATTAAGATAATTTTCTTATCAAAGGAAGGTATTTTTTTAATTTAATAATTATATAATATATAGAGTAAGTTTGATAGAGTATATATAGAGTTATATGTAATAATGATTTTATATATTTAAAAAATGTAATTTAGTTGGTTTTTATGGGGTTTAGTGTTATCAAGTTTCAAGTTCAAAATTTATGGGGAGGGGTTGAGAGTGAGTTAATTGTGGAGGTTATATTGTTTCAAAGGGTGTCCATCCTCAATCAAGTCATGCACAATTCATGTTATGAGCAAAAATATATATAATAATAAATAAACTTGGTAATAACTTAAACTTAGTAATGAAAACAAGAAAAAATGTAATAATAAACCAACTTGGTAGTAAATTTAGATGTGTAATGAGTAAGAACTTGTATAGCCTCCACTCAACGTGGTAATGAAAAAAAAATTAAATAATAATAATCCAATATGGTAGTAAATTTATATGGGTAATGAATGATGACTTGTATATATAAGAGGTTAGTAGAACCATTTATACTTGTGATTTTGATATATAATATACAATTGGGTTATTTAGAATTCCTCGAAAAATATCTAAATATTATTGTGTAACTCATTTCTATTATGTTTTTGAAGTTGTGTTCCATGAGCATATTTGATACGCATTGTGTGTATGGTAATTTATATTTTGTTATTACGATTTATATTTGTACAAGTAAATAAGTAAATAATTGCTAAGGAGAATTTATGTTATTATCTTTTTTTAGATGAGTGTGGGGATTTATTTCAAATATTATATTAGAATTCATCTACCATTAACAATTATAAATGTCAAATTTAATATATTTTCTAAGTTACCATATTTGCATTTGGACTGCATTAACATATCTAGTGACTATTAAAAATGTGTATGTATTAGCACAATGTTCGTGATTGCATCATTAAAATGATTTTGTGTATTTCTAACACTTAATTATCCAAATTATATGGATGATGTTAGTGAAAATTTTGAACTTGAGCCATTATAGTGAGAGAAGCGACGTACACTGATGCAAAAAGAAGAGAGTAAACATAAAATTCGACTACAATCAAACAAAATATTTATATATACTCATGAACATGTAACGATCCTATAATAAACATAGATATAAAAATATGCATACACATAGATCTCATTTGATGAAAACGAACATAAAATAAACTCAATGACTCATGTGTATTCCCTCCTAAATCTATGGAGCTCATATCCACTACCTTAAACCCTCCTTACTCAATCACTTATATACTCAAATTATAACAAGGAACATTATAAATTGCTTAAAATGAGGACATTACAATATTACACTAAAAACTCAAAATTCTTGCATTGATTATTTGTGTAATTGATAACAAATAGATCCAAATATGGCATGGTCTAGAACTTTGAAGGATATGGATTTACTGACCAAAATAATTTTGCAAGGAAATAAAAAAATCCATACTTAGTAATCCATATTGTCTTATAATTTTTTTCTTAAATATGTAGAGTTTCTTAAATATGTAGAGTTTTTGGACATGTTTCCTTCCTTGATGGTTTGATTATGTTTTTTACATCAAAATGCCCTTGCTTGGAAATTTTAAAACTCCTAGTTCAAATTCATTGGCTATACCTAGTTTCTTTCATTTCCTCATTGATCAAAATACTACTCCACAACTTGAATAATCATGCTTTTATTTTGTTAGCATTAAACCTCTATATCCAATCTTCCTTCTATATAGTTAGCTACCCAAAAATCATTCGTTTAACCTACACATATCAATCAATAAAGAAATTGAAAATTTTAAACATAGGCTACCAACATTGATGCCATTTAGTGCACAAACCTATTTCCATGTGATAACTTGTTTTTAATAGAGATTAATCTCTACTATCATTCTTTTATATGTTTCCATTCCCACTTCATGATGTAACATAAGAGTTGTCTTCAATATGACTCCAAAATCAATAGTTGTTACATATATGTAATTGAACATAATCTCATATTCATCTTCAAGATCCACATGAGCAATCTCCACTACAACTTGAAATTTTTCTCCAACTTCATAGGTTATGAAACTCCTTTCATGCTCCTCCTCACTCTTGTCACGCATACATTTGGTTGCATGTTGAACACCCACCACTTCGCACTCATCCTAAAAGACATCACATTCCTTTGGACATAAAAATCTATTACAATTTGGACATCCTCTACAATGTTCCTGTTCACTTCTTTATTGCAATGAATTTTATTCTTCTACTCACAACTTGTATCATAACCTCTATTTTTTGCATATCTTCTCACTCTTTGATTATTTTCCTTATCACTTACATTTCTTCCCCTATTTAATATATGGCATCTATGTTCAATCATGTTTTCTTTCAATTTTATTTTCAATTTGCTTGCAATATATATGACTCAATTTATAATTGCCACATTCAATATACCTTCTTATAACCAATTCATTATCCTTTAACATTTATAAATATTTCAATACTTAGATTATACCCTTAACTTTACCTCAACAAATAAACTATTACTCAATATTTGTTCTCATGTTCTCCTTACATTAAGCCATATTAATCTATTATGTTTTCCTAACTATCCTCATTCTCATTTTGCTGCTACCTCCATGCTCTAATATTAAATTAATATTGATAAAATATTCAAACTATTTCAATTACCCAATTTAATGAAATAATATTTATTACGCTGTAAAGCATTCCTCTTTGAAAAAAACTCCCCCAACTGCCACGTGTATCATTGTGCACCATTGATTTTGATGTTAGAAGATTGAAATAGTGTCTACCTTCGGATTAAATACTACTATTATCAATCAGTTACAAAGTAAAACCGTTTTAAAAATAATCAACTTCATCCTCGCTCGGTTAATCCAAACGAAGTATCTTTAGCTCGTAAATGATCATATCAATCCACACTAACATGGAGGAAGTATCTTAAGGCTTTCCGATGAAGTGAGGGCAAGTGAGGGCTTTCCGAACTACGTGAAGAGATTTTCTTTCAGATGTCGCGGCCAGTAATAGCTCTCTATTGCATTTTTGTTGAGATGTTGCAGTGAGTCACAGTAGAAAAACCTGAAGAAGCTACACAAGGTTCTCAAGGTAACGCCTAAGGCTTCTCAAGATGATACGTTGGAGTTTATTGAGCATGAGAGTAACCATCATTATTTCATAATGTATTTCAGCAATGATCCCCCTTTCTCTCACGCTCTAAGTTCTTTCAGATGTTGCGGCCAGTCACATCTCTTTGTTGCATTTTTGTTGAGATGTTGCAGTGAGTCACGGTAGAAAAAACTAAAGAAGCTACACAAGATTCTCAAGGTCACGCCTAAGGCTTCTTGAGATGATACATTGGAGTTTATTGAGTGTGAGAGTAACCATAATTATTTCAAAACGTATTTCAGCAATGATCCCCCTTTCTCTCGCACTCTAATTTCTTTCAGATGTCGCGGCCAGTCACAACTCTCTGTTGCATTTTTGTTGAGATGTTGTAGTGAGTCACTGTAGAAAAACTTGAAGAAGCTACACAAGATTCTCAAGGCAAAACCTAAGGCTTCTCGAGATGATACGTAGGATTTTATTGAGCATGAGAGTAACTGTCATTATTCAGAACGTATTTCAGCAATGATCCCCCTTTCTCTCATGCTCTAAGTTATTTCAGATGTCGCGGCTAGTCATAGCTCTCTACTGGATTTTTGTTGAGATGTTGTAGTGAGTCACAGTAGAAAAACCTGAAGAAGCTACACAAGATTCTCAAGGTAACGCCTAAGGCTTCTCGAGATGATACGTTGGAATTTATTGAGCATGAGAGTAACCGTCATTATTTCAGAATGTATTTCAGCAATGATCCCCCTTTCTCTCACGCTTTAAGTTCTTTTAGATGTCGCGGCCAGTCACAACTCTTTGCTGTAATTTTGTTGAGATGTTGCAGTGAGTCACGGTAGAAAAAACTGAAGAAGCTACACAAGATTCTCAAGGTAACGCCTAAGGCTTCTCGAGATGGAAAATTTGATTGATATGGTCCTTATAAATGTAGTCAAATGTCATCAAAAAAATAAGTGGACCAAATAAATATATACTTTTTCCATTTTTTTATTTTTATTTTGTTAATAATTTTAATATATTAATATTTTTTCAACCATGGATCAAAAATAAAATAATGTTAATTTTATCTTTTTGGGTTTATCGAACAAGGTTCATGTAAAGAATTTATGTATATTTTATCAATAAACCATTATATATATTCTATTCTTATGGTTTAAAAGGTTTTCTAAACTCTATTTTTTATTTTTATTTTTAATTGCTAGAAGGTTCTTTAAAGTTTATTTTATTATTTTCTTTTGGTTTTTTATATGGTAAATACTTATATTTTTCTTTAGGGAAATTCCATGTTGTCAACTTTTAACTTCAAAGAAAATACAATATTATTTGTATATCTAGAGAGTTTCATGTGATAGAGGTTAGAAATAGTGAGAGAAAAGATATGGTAATTTTATCACGCTTATCATTTTTATAATGTTTTGACTTGGATATTCTTCTAAAACAAATATTGATGTAGTTATATTGAGCAATTAGGAGCATAACCAGTCCCTAAAAACAATTGTTAATTTTACTATTTTATCTTTGATTGATTCCAAATAATAGTATAATTTATAAATAAATCAAAAAAGAAAACAATACATGTATTTCTAAATTTTATATTTAATAATAAAGCTTACAATTATTATTGATATTATGGTGATCATTTGGATACTTAATATTTATTTGTGATATATTTTTAAAATGCTATGATCTTTTCATTTGTTTATATTTTGAAATATATATTAGTTTATAATACTTGTTAAAAAAAATTAGACTAAATTATAATTATTCTTACGAAAAAAGTTAAAATATATTCTAATTGATGGTGTTTCCAAAAGATTATTTGTGATATTGTCATGGTCATTTGTATAATTTTAATTATTTGTGATATATTTTTAAGGCAATATGAGCATGCTATATTTATATGTTTGAAATACATACTAGTTGATCATGGTTGTTAAAACCCAACGTACAATAAAATGATTAGGCCTACAAATAATTCATAATTATAATTAAGTATGATATTATTATTTTTTGTATTGTTGAAATATATATTAATTAAATGAAAATATGAAAACTAATTGTATTTTTGATATTCTAATGATATTTTAAATATTTATATGTATTTGTGATATATTTTTTTAAGTATTTATATTTTTCAAGTATATATTGGGTGATAAGTTGTAATTCTTTGTGGTTTTGATATAATCTCTTTTTTCCTATTGAAAATATGTTTTCTGTTTTTTGGCACTTCGATACTTATGGTTCTTAGAGAAGAAATGGTTATACTAATCAAACACCTCATTTTCTAAACTTCTTACGGTTCTTAGAGAAGAAATGGTTGTACTAATCAAACACCTCATTTTATAAACTTCTTCAATAATGATATTTCATCTTAGGACCATTGTTGGAGTAGATAGTACTTAAACCAAGTACGTCACCTTATGGGTCACCATTACCATAGTGCCTAGGAATACACAAACAAAAAAAAACATTGTGCAAAAGAAGGGATACTTATCTAAAAATGATATTAACATATGTAGTGGTAACCAAATTATGTAATTGAATAGCCCAATCCTATAACACGTATTCCTTTGATAAATGTGATAATATATTTTTTAAATTTAAAGGGTTATTAAGTGATTTAAGGTGTTTATATATTTTCATAGTAACCATTAATGTTCATGTATTTTTATTGTTGTCACATAAATTAATGTTCATTTCTTTTGAGTAGCCATTGAGGATGTTTTTGTCTTTTTAATGCTATGATGTAAATTAATGTTCATTTATTTTCAATGATATGAGGTAAAGATTATAGAAATTATATGCATTAAGCATGCATATGTCCAAGATCGACCTGATCTCACACTATTTAACTTTATGCAAGATACTGAATCTATTCCACTTGTTAATCTTTTGCAGAACATTTCATTGCACACACATGTGAAGCATAAACAAAAATAATCGATCGCACATAACACAGTTTTTAACCAGGAAAGCCTGAAGCTGAAAACCCCAACTATATATTATGTAACATGGAGATCATATGACAATCTCATACAAACATACAAAGCTTATCACAAGCCCTCAGTACAGTACAATCATCATACACTAATCAAGACCAATCTTGCAAATCAATGCACCAATATTTGCCTCCTACTAGCCTGCCTCCACTGCGCAATCTCTACTAAAGAATAGCTCTGAATGAATTCGAATTACTCCATCCTTGACTGCGCAATCCTCATTGGCATCTCCACTGAGTGTGTGATGTAATAAATGCATCACTATAGTCACAACAGATAGTTTATCTTGCCCTTTCACCTATCTCTCCACTGAAACTGCCATGCACTGTAGTTAACTACTGTATTGTTCAGTTGATTAGTGAGTTATTATTTGTGAATTAATTAACTAATTAATTCACTCCACTCTCACTAGTGTATCAATCAGTTAGACTAGATACAACTAGCTCAACTGAGTCTAACTGAGTTAAACTAAATGAAACTCCATAACTACTTCTTCCAACTATTTCAAAACTCTGCCACTTGAGTTCTAACTGAGTCCTCCATGCATTAGTTCCTGTAAACCCTTAGGAATAGCGTAATTCCTTCTGTCAGCTGCTGTGCCACATCTGTGCACTGAACTGAAGTGCTCCAAGAGAATAATTTGTTGTTTAGAGTCTGATTATTATTAAGAGCTAATAATAATCGACATGCATCTGTTTTTCGATTAGCGATCTATAAATAGACTTCGCCCAATATTCAAATAGAATTTCACCTATTTTCCAACTTGATCAACCATCTGATAGCATTACGCAACACGAAATATGATCATCATGTCTAAAAATGAACATAAAAATCTAAAAATAGAAATCGACCAAAAATAGCACAGGAGGAAATTTATGGTAGAGTGACTATTTTCACTAAGCTCATCATCTTGTTGAATCTCAACACTCCCTCTCAACAAGATAGGGATTATCCTTCACCCCGATCCTGCCTCTATGGTATTCAAATTTTCTCCTGGTGAGCGCCTTCGTCGGAATATTTGCATCCTGATCCTCCGTAGGAATTACTGAAGCAACATGATCTTCTGTTGCACACAATCTCTGATATGATGATACCGGATATCAATATGTTTAGATCTATCATGAAACATAGGATTAACCAAGAGTTTAATGCAACTCTGATTATCACAATGAATCACCGTGGGATCTAAATGTGAACCGAACAAACCAACCAGAATCTTCCTCATCCAGATAGCCTCACATGCAACTAAACTTGTTGCCATGTATTCCGCTTCCCCTGAAATGAGTGCCACAGATCTTTGTTTCCTACTGTACCAAGAAACTGTCGTAGATCCGATACTAAAAATCCCTCTTGATGTGCTCTTTCTGTCTGTTGGGCTTCTTGCCCAATATGCATCCGTGAAGCCATGCAACTTCACCTCATCTGTCTATTTGTACCATAAACCATACTTAGATGTGCCCCTGAGATATCTCAGGACATTCTTACCTGCCTTCCAAAAGAGCTTGGTAGGCTTAACCATCGCTTGTGAAAGCTGGTTCATAGTAGCTTATATATCAGGTCTTGTATTGACTAAATACATGAGTGAACCACCATTGTCGATGTGATGGCACCCACTACCTCTTGTCAGTCGCATCCTCTTTCTTCTTCCAATTTCCTGGAAGAGGAGTTAGCAAATGAACTTGCAGCTTGCCATGTGAAACTTCTCCGAGGTATCTCGAAACATACTTTGTAGAGACATAAGTTCACCTTCCCGTTTCCATATTTCCAATCCAAGGAAATAATGAAGGAGGCCTAAATCCTTCATCTCAAAATCCTTTGCAAGATATTCCTTGCATGAGTGTATTAACTTCTCATCACCTGTTAGTATTAAATCATCAACATAAAGTACAATGATTAAAATCTTACCCTCAACCACAATCTGGTACAGGTTTGCATCTGCCTCACTCTTGGTGAAGCCAAGTCGAGTGAAATAGCTGTCGATCCGAGTGTACCAAGCACGGGGTGCTTGTTTCAGCCCATACAACGCTCTTTTAAGTCTGCACACATGCGACTTGTTGTTGAATATCTCAAATCCTTCAGGTTGCTCAATGTACACCTCTTCCTCAATGATCCCATTAAGGAACACAGTCTTCACATCCATCTGATGAATGTGCCAACCCATCTGCGTTGAGAGAGCAAGGATGGTCCGTATGGAAGAATATCGTGTGACAGGTGCAAAGGTTTCTTCATAGTCAATCCCCTCGATCTGTGAGAAGCCCCGGGCAAAAAATCTTGCCTTATACTTCTCGACGCTCCCATCAGCAGCTTTCTTTACCTTATAGATCCATCTTGATCCTACAATTGATTTTCCCACCGGCCTTGGAACAATCACTTGTCTTGTTTGACAATGGAGTCAACACTCTCCACCAGCAGCATCTGCCCATTTTGGTCACCATTGCTTTCTTCCTGATGAAGATGGCCTCGTCTTGATGGCAACCATAAGAGGCATGTGTCGATATGGGGTCGGTCGGTATTTGTCTCTTTCTGCCTTCGTATCGCAGGGACTCCTACATTCTGTACTGCATCAAGCTTCAGTCTCTCAGCTTCAGTGGTACGCTTTTTGCCTTGTGTGATGTTTGGTTCGACATGAGTGGACTCCCCCACTCCATGAATCTCCTCCTGTGGCTGATACACATCCAGAGGCTCATCTTTGGGAACAAGAAGTTCCTCCTCCACATGCAAGTGTAGCTCCCTCTCAAGCGAAAACTTCATGGCTTTCACCTCATTGAATTTTATATCCCGTCACACTACAGTCATCCGACTGTCTAGAAAATACACACAATAGTTATGAGGTGTTTCTTTGTACCCCACAAATATCCCAACTTCTACAGTCGACTCCAGCTTCTTCCTGGCGTCCTTCGTCACATGAATGTAAACAGGTGAGCCAAAAATATTCAAATGAGAAATATCAGTCTTCTTACCAGTAAAAGCTTCCTCAGGTGTACTTATGCCAAGTACTCTATGAGGACAATGGTTTTGCACATAAACCGCAGTGTTGCATGCTTCCGCCCACAAGTGCATCGGTAGGCCCTGGTCATGCAACATCGCTCGTGCAACACCCACGATTGTTTTGTTCTTTCTCTCCATGACCCCATTCTGCTGTGGGTTATGAGGTGCTATGAGTTCTCTTCGAATTCCTTCTTTGCTATAGAAGTCTTTGAATTCGCCCGAGATGTATTCACCACCATTATCACTCCGTAGAGCTTTCACCTGCTTCCCCGACTCCTTCTCCACTAATGCCTTGAACTCACAGAACTTTGAGAATGTTTCACTCTTCTTCTGCGTGAAGAATATCCAGCATCTACGAGAAAATTCATCAAAAAATATCACATAATACCTATGTTTTTCTGTTGAAGCAACCGAGAATGGTCCACACACGTTTGTGTGAATTCTCTCCAGGATCATCGAAGCACAGTTCTCCTTCTCATGAAAGGTGGTCTTCACAAACTTACCCATTGTACATCCTTTGCACTGATCTGACTGCGCAAAAGTACCCTTGGGAAGTCCAGTATAAATTTGCTACAAAATCTTCAAAGCGCCATGGTGAAGATGGCCCAATCTCCTGTGCCATAATTCGCCCTCATCCTGGCTCACCACTTCTTCTGCTTTTCCCACCATTGCAGTGCAACCATCTACCTCCAGCTTGTAGAGATTCATAATTTGAACCCCTATCTTCTTGGTTTGACCCGTTGTTTTATGTCGAAGGAAGGCTTTTCCCTCACTGAAAACAACATCATAACCCTTGTCTTCCAGCATTGCGACTGAGACCAAGTTCTTCTTCAGAACTGGAACATGCATAACATTCTTCAACAAGAATGGATTACCGGACTCCCTCTCAAAGGTAATGGTCCCAATGCCAGTCACACTGTACCAACCATCGTCGCCCATCTCTATATGCATCTGGAGGTCCTTCTCCTCCAAGTCACTAAACAACTCTTTGTCTCCCATCATGTGGGAATACGCACCACTGTCAAGATACCACACCGATCCCATGTAGCTTGAAACCAAGGATGAGATCAAGGAAAAATCCAACTCAAATTGCGAGGCTAAGGCCTCTCCAGCTGCAGATCCAGCATCCTGCTTGTTCTTCTTTTTCTATGGATAGTTAGTGGCGAAATGTCCATGTTCGTGATAGTGAAAACACTTCACTTTGGACAAATCCTACTTCTTGCCTTTAGCACCGGATTTTGAAGGATTTTTCTTCCCCTTCCCTTTCCTTGTTTTGGTAGCCAAAGAGAAATTTTCTTCATATTCATTCTTTGATGAAGATCCATCCCTGGTACCTCGCCTTATCTCCTCCTACACAAGATCCGACAAAAATCGCTCCCATCCTGGCAGTTTCTCCCGTCCATTAACAGAGTCTTCCGAGCTATGCCAACTCTTCGAAAGCCCAAGGAGAGCCAAGCTCACCAAGTATTCATCATCAACAGTAACCCCCACACTTCCCAGTTCATCCTTGCAGTGGACAAACTTCGTGAGGTATTTTGGAATACTGTCGCCTTTCTCCATTTTTATTTTTCTGAGCTTGTCTTTAAGTGCCAAATTCCTCTGGTCACTTTTGCTTTGGAAAAAGTTTGTCAAAGCCTTCCACATTAAGAATGGAGTGGCTTTCCCATGAAGGCTAGATACAATATGGTCCTTCACACCTTACAACAGAATCCTCCTTGTCTTTGCTGTCTTCTTTTTCCATGCATCAAGTAATGCAACATCGCTAGATCCCGGCTTATGAACATCGCTATCGATGAACTCCTTCAACCCATTATCCTCCAACATCGCCTCCATCCTGTCCTTCCAGGATATGTAATTTGAGCTCCCATCAAGGGAATACTCCAATCTCAACCCATTGAAAGACATTTCAATGTATACTCGATTTCTGCACCAAGAATCTTCTGTAGCAAATTCGAATTGACCACCAACACAAACTCACTTCACAATTGCAATCTTCAATAAAAAATGCTTCAATACCATGTAGAAATTATATGCACTAAGCATGCATATATCCAAGATCCACCTGATCTCACACTATTTAACTTTATGCAAGATATTGAATCTATTCCACTTGTTAATCTTTTGCGGGAAAATTAATTGCACACACATGTGAAGCATAAACAAAAATATTCAATCGCACATAACACAGCTTTTAACCGGGAAAGACTGAAGCTAAAAACCCCAAATATATATTATGTAACATGGAGATCATATGACAATATCATACAAGCATATAAAGCTTATCACAAGCCCTCAGTACAGTACAATCGTCATACATTAATTAGGACCAATCTTGCAAATCCATGCACTGATCTCTGTCTCCTGCTAGCCTGCCTCCACTGCGCAATCTCTGTTGAAGAATAGCTCTGAATGAATTCAAATTACTCTTGGATTGACTGCGCAATCCTCATTGGCATCTCCACTGTGTGTTGGATGCAATCAATGCATCACTAATAGTCACAACATATAGTCTATCTTGCCCTTTCACCTATCTCTCCACTGGTCTCCACTGAAACTGCCATGAACTATAGTTAACTGATGTATTGTTTATTTGATTAATGAGTTATTATTTTTGAATTAATTAAATAATTAATTCACTCCACTCTCACTAGTGTATCAATCAGTTAGACTAGATACAACTAGCTCAACTGAGTCTAACTGAGTTAAACTAAATACAACTCCATAACTACTTCTTCCAACTATGTCATAACTCTGCCACTTGAGTTCTAACTGAGTCCTCCATGCATTAGCTCTAGTAAACCCTTAGGAATAACGTAATTCCTTCTGTCAGCTGTTGTGCCACATATGTGCACTGAACTGAAGTGCTCCAAGAGAATAATTTGTTGTTTAGAGTCTGATTATTATTAAGAGCTAACAATAATTGACATGCATCTATTTTTAGATTGACGATCTATAAATAGACTTCGCCCAATATTCTAAAAATAGAATTTCATCTATTTTTCGAACTTGATCAACCATCCACAAATAGCATCCTACAACTTCTGAAATATGATCATCATGTCTAAAAATAGACATAGTCTAAAAATAGACTTGCACCAGAAATAGCCTGCGGGCCCACTTAGTGAAGGCAACTCTTTTCACTAAGCTCATCATCTTGTTGAATCTCAACAAAGATTATAATTACACATTGAGGCTGTAATTACTTTTTTTTTGTTGAAATTTTTGAAAAATGAAAAATTTATGATTACTCAAGAGGAAAAATGATGAAATTATTTATGTGTTTATCAAGAGAATTTGTAAGTTATATCATTAAATACCTAAGTTATACCATAGATGAGTTGTTATTCTTTGTTGTTTTGATGTAATCTCTTTTTTCCCATTGAAAATATGTTTTTTGGTACTTCGATACTAATGGTTTTTAGAGAAGAAAGGGTTGGTACTTCGATACTTATGGTTCTTAGAGAAGAAAGGGTTATACTAATCAAACACCTCATTTTCTAAACTTCTTGAATGATGATATTTCATCTTAAGACCAAAGAACTGATAATTATCTGAAAATGATATTAACATATGTAGTTGTAACCAAATTATGTAACTGAATAGCCTATTAACATGTATAGTTGTAACCAAATTATGTAACCGAATAGCCCAATCCTGTTATTCACTCTCTGTAATTGTAGTTGTAACTATCCTGCATGATTCATGTGAGAGCATTTCTATACTACTTTTTCTTATATTTATGTTTTATAGCATTTCCTTTACAACAAATGATACAAGTATTAATTTATTTACTTAGAAACAAACAAATATTCTCTATTCTCTATTATACATTGATCTAAAAACACATTAATAAATAAACACCACTAGATAAAAAGAGTATACAACGACTTCTTTGTATTCTCTCCTCGCATTACCTATTACACAATAAATCTAAAAACCTTTCCCACTCAATTACATATATATCCAATTTATAAGGAAGCATTAATGCACAAAACAAGGACTTGAAAACTCCTCCATTTGTTATTTGTACCATTGAGGATAAAACAAAAAGCAACTGTGAAGCTGCCACAACGTTGGAAATCCCATCACCATGTCCAATTAATTGTTGGGATCAGTGATCAAATTTGAAGGGCGGGTTTGAATTTCAATTAGAAGGGAATATATTTATTTCACCCTTCCATGATGAAAAGCTTTAAAAAAAAAGCATTTCAATTGACTACAATATATTATTTTTAAATTTCATTTTTAGAAAGAAAAAACCATCAAGAACTGTTGATGAAACTTGATCTACTCCAGTTAGGCTCCAAGATGCCAATCCCAATGTTTTGGAAGCTTTATCTAGGATAGGGATTGAGGTGTCTATGAGTATGAAGTATAAGCAATTGAATGTCATTGGAAAATTGAAGTCACAAGCAGCATTATGGCTAAAGAAAAACATTATGGGTTTCATGCCTGATACTCTCATAACCAGTATCATTGTTAACCATCAAGGGATATCAGAAGAAGCAGTATTGACATTGGTATCTACTATGAAAGCCATTTATTCTTCTCTTATGGATGCAAATCTAGATAAGCGTATCAAGGTCACAACCACACTTTCATCCACTTTGATTCAAGATGCTTATAGTGTACCCCCATACTCTTCCACCAAGGATTTGAGGTGGGTTCTTTGCCCTCTGCTAGAATTTGTCTCAAAGATAGGTTCTTTTCTGATACTAAACACTGACTTTAACAGAGATTTTTCAAATAGTGAAGAAGATCTCATTAACTCTGTAGTCATTGGTGCCAGAAATGCTATGGCGTTTCTTCACTATACTAATATTACCATAGTTATTAATGATCAAGGTCTAATTTCCAAAGAAATGAAGACCTTTTTAATGACAAAGAATCTCAAGGATCATTTTCTTGCCCAAAGCATGAATAGGGCTCGGATATGGACAATAATAGTGAAAATTAGTTCTTTGGACGTTTCTATGCAGAAGGAGTTGAGCAGAGAAGACTCTAGGGAGCTTTTGGACAATAAAGCTAACTCTACTAGGAACAAGACAAGTGAGTTGGGTTCTCAATTTGATACTTTTCCAACTACACCTATTACAACAACTCCTCCAACTCTGATCATGACCACTCCCACAACACCAATAGGAATAACTCCTCCTGCAACAAAAATCACACCAACAACTCCTACTACCCCAATCACAACCCCTACCACCCTAATAGTTACCCCATACACCCCTCCCTCAACACCAACCACCAGCTCAAGCCAAAGTTGGTGTGTAGCAAAGTCTGGTATCCCTGATTCAACCTTGCAGGTTGCTCTGGACTATGCTTGCAGGCTTAGAGGTGTAGACTGTACATCGATTCAACAAAGTGGCACATGCTATAATCCAGATATTGTTTCTTATCATGCTTCCTATGCTTTTGACAGCTACTGCAAGACGAATGGCATGGCCCCTGGTACTTGTGACTTTGCTGGCAATGAAATGGTGACTACTCAAGATCCAAGTAAGCTAGATGCCCATATGCTAAGTTTTTTTTTTTCCCACTACTTTTCTTTTCATTGAATTTCTCAATTTATATGGATTCCAATGGTCCTGTGGTGACGATAAAATTTTTATCCACTTCTACACAATTTTTTGTCTGCTTGTGTTCTTTCATTGCGTCAACTTCTTGGATACCTTCCGCTGATTATCATCTACATTATGTTAGATGATTGTTGAGTTGCATGTTTATTCCATGCCTAGTTGAGCTCATCTGAATGAAAAAGACATCCTCCACTGATATAAATTTTCCCATTGTAGGTTCCACCATGATAAGTAAATGATGGGATTATAGACCCATTTCCTGTCTATTGTCTGTCTTAAAACTGCTTGCAACCTTCAAATGTAAACACTTGTTATGGATAACTTGTATTTTTCAGGATATTTCCTTTTGGTTTAATGATGGAAATATGTGATGTATTAAGAGAGAGTTATATTTGTAGGCAATCTACTCTTCTGCATGCAACATAACTTTCATTTATGCTTGGATATATTGCATATTATTTTTATTTATTGATTTCGTTATGAAAAGATAAGGGTATGGATACTAAGTTTCCTTTATACTCTCTGTCTTTTGCAAATTTTACTGTTTCAATTCTAAAGAAAACACAAAAATTGAAATATTGGTGAATCAATTATGACTATATTATTAAAGAACACACAGAAGAAAACATAATTGAAATATCAATGGCTCTGAGTTGGCCCAATAGTTTGTAAATCAAATTTATGTCCTGTGAGAAAATGTGATCTTGGCATCTGATGCACAATCTTCCAGAACTGTGTTATAGTTAGTGGGGATGTAGGAGCTTATGATAAGCATTGTTTGGAAACGTTTGACAGTTTTGTGTTCCTTTTGAGCTTATGGTTTGATCTATAATATTATTTATGTTTTTCCAGGAACATCAATTGGAGTGTCATATGATTCAAAGGATAGTACCCTGCCATCTCCTAAGAAGCTTGTAGAACTGCTGATGAAACATGATATACTCCATGTTAGGCTCCAGGATGCCAATCCCAATGTTTTGGAAGCTTTATCTAGGATATGGATTGAGGTGTCTGTGAGTATGAAGTATAAGCAATTGAATGTCATTGGAAAATCGAAGTCAAAAGCAACATTATGGCTAAAGAAAAAAATTGTGGGTTTCATGCCTGATACTCTCATAACCAGTATCATTGTTAACCATCAAGGGATATCAGAAGAAGTAGTATTGACATTGTTATCTACTATGAAAGCCATTTATTCTTCTCTTCTGGATGCAAATCTAGATAAGTGTATCAAGGTCACAACCACACTTTCATCCACTTTGATTCAAGATGCTTATAGTGTACCTCCATACTCTTCCACCAAGGATTTGAGGTGGGTTCTTCACCCTCTGCTGGCATTTGTCTCAAAGACAGGTTCTTTTCTGATACTGAACACTGACCTTAACCGAGATTTTGCACACAGTGAAGAAGATCTCATTAACTCTATAGTCGTTGGTGCCAGAAATGTTATTGCGTTTCTTCACTATCCTAATATTCCCATAGTTATTAATGATAAAGGTCTGTTTTCCAAAGAAACGAAGACCTTTTTAATGACAAAGAATCTCAAGGATCATTTTCTTTCCCAAAGCATGAATAGGGCTCAGATATGGACAATAATAGTGAAATTAGTTCTTTGGACGTTTCTATGTAGAAGGAGTTGAGCAGAGAAGGGGAAGAATTGTTCCTCTCAAACTCTAGGGAGCTTTTGGACAATAAAGTTAAATCTACTAGGAACAAGACAAGTGATTTGGGTTCTCAGTTTGATACTTTTCCAACTACACCTATTACAACAACACCTCTAACTCCGATCGCGACCACTCCCACAACACCAATAGGAATAACTCCTCCTGCAACAAAAATCACACCAACAACTCCTACTACCCCAATCAAAACCCCTACCGCCCCACTAGTTACCCCATACACCCCTCCCTCAACACCAACCACCAACTCAAGCCAAAGTTGGTGTGTAACAAAGTCTAGTATCCCTAATTCAACCTTGCAAGTTGCTCTGGACTATGCTTGCGGGCTTAGAGGTGTAGACTGTACATCAATTCAACAAAGTGGCACATGCTATAATCCAGATATTGTTTCTTATCATGCTTCCTATGCTTTTGACAACTACTACAAGACGAATGGCATGGCCCCTGGTACTTGTGACTTTGCTGGCAATGAAATGGTGACTACTCAAGATCCAAGTAAGCTAGATGCCCATATGCTAAGTTTTTTTTTTCCCACTACTTTTCTTTTCATTGAATTTCTCAATTTATATGGATTCCAATGGTCCTGTGGTGACGATAAAAATTTTATCCACTTCTACACAATTTGTTGTCTGCTTGTGTTCTTTCATTGCGTCAAATTCTTGGATACCTTCCGTTGATTATCATCTACATTCTGTTAGATGATTGTTGAGTTGCATGCTTATTCCATGCCTAGTTGAGCTCATCTGAATGAAAAAGACATCCTCCACTGATATAAATTTTCCTATTGTAGGTACCACCATGATAAGTAAATGACAGGATTATAGACCCATTTCCTGTCTATTGTCTGTCTTAAAACTGCTTGCAACCTTCAAATGTAAACACTTGTTATGGACAACTTGTATTGTTCAGGATATTTCCTTTTGGTTTAATGATGGAAATATGTGATGTATTAAGAGAGAGTTATATTTCTAGGCAATCTTCTCTTCTGCATGCAACATAACTTTCATTTATGCCTGGATATATTGCATATTATTTTTCTTTATTGATTTCGTTATGAAAAGCTAAGGGTATGCATACTAAGTTTCCTTTATACCCACTCTGTCTTCTGCAAATTTTACTGTTTCAATTTATATGAATATAAAATAGATTTTTGTTTCTTGTGCACGATTTTGGTTCTGCTAGATTCAAGATATTTGACTGTGATTAAAATGATTGACATGCATTTTCTAAAATCTTCTCTTCATGGGTTAACATGATATACAAATTGAGGCTTGAAATTGTGTGAGATTGGAGAATGCATTGCACTCATGAAAATATTCCTTTATGGATTTTGTGATGATAGGTACTGGGACATGCACATTTACATCAAGGTATATACTAGGGAGTTGCATTCTTCGTATCTTTTGTACCATTTTCTATTCTACAATAAGTATTTTTTCACGTTTTCATACAGAATTTAGTGTCAAGGTTTTGGATTTTTGATATATTTTATGTTCTATATCAGCTTATAGTTTTGTAGCATTCTGATTTTTCCAAATTTCTTGCAGCAATAGCAGTTCATCACTTCTTAATACAAGCATACCTACATCTGGTGGTGTGGGTGGTACTAGTATTCCACCAACATCGTTCAATAATGGTGATGCAACATCTATATTCTTCTGTGTTCCTGTTTTCTTAGCTTTTTTTTTTCTTTTATTGTGTCTATGATGGTCGGAAAACAACTTTAGATGTTCTACGTATTGATCTCTATTGGCTGAATCGAGGAGAAACATCAAGATGTTTTAGTTTCCATAGCTAGTGTAGACAGAGAGCTAGGGGATGCACAGGAAAAAATCTCCAGAGTTTGATCCCATTTGTCCCAGCATTTTTTTTTTTTTATGTAATGGGGGGAACGCTAGGAGAGAGTTTGAAAATGGGTACACCAATGCAGTTCAGGTTGCAATTCTTTGTAGGAAAGAGAGGTTAAATATAGTTGGTATTCAGGTTATCATTGGGACAAATTGGTTCCACATTTGTGAAGATGAGTCTGGGAAATAGCATGATCGATTATTATATAGTGGGAACTTACTTGTCCGCCCAGGATCCATACGTGCCTAACAACACCAGCAACGACAATAAAAATGGGTTGAGAATCCTAAGCTTGAAGCTACAAAAAGTCCTTTGAAGAAGCAGGGATAGGCAGATCTTGTATATATAGCTTACTGTGAATGCGGTGGAAGGGACATCTTTCTTATCTCCGAAGGGCTTTCAACGACAAACTTCAACATGATTTCACAATTTTTCATGCTCTCACAGAGAGGAGACATCATTGTCTTCCGAGATTGTAAGTCCCGCCATCATTCCATTGTTCCTCCTATTAATCGCTCATGACTATTCATTTAGGTTTTTATAATTTTACATATTCCACAACATATTCTTGTGCCTTTGCTATTTTTGCGGGGGTTAGATCTGAGATCTGAATTTCTTAGCACTAGGCAAAGATTCCTTAGACGAGGGGAACACACCTTTGTGTCATTCAAAGGATTTGACTGTAAAATGGTAAGGTGAATCGAATTATTGCCCCTATCAAGCTGTGTAAGGTCTTGAATATCATAAGTATTCAAATATTCCCCTTCCCTCGCTCGATTAGCTTATTCCAAGCGGAAAACCATAATGTATGTATCAATAAAAACAAGATCAGGTTGCAAAGCTCTAGCATTGATTCTAGATGCAAGTATTGTACATAAATTCAGCTTTTGACTAGAAAATGGTAAGGTGAATCGAATTATTTCCCCTATCAAGCAGTGTAAGGTCTTGAATATCATAAGTATTAAAATCTTCCCCTTCCCTCGCTCGATTGGCTTATTCCAAGCGGAAAACCCTAATGTATGTATCAATAAAAACAAGATTAGGTTGCAAATCTCTGGCATTGATTCTAGATGCAAGTGTTGTACATAAATTCAGGCTCGCTTTGGATTATCTTCAGTTTATATGAGATGAATCTATTCTTCATGTGGCTTGTGTGGTATTTCCTTTTTCATATTTTTCTCTTTTGAACAACGTTGCTGAGTTGGGACTAAGTTAAAGAGAGAAACATTTGATCACAAGTTGAGATCAGTGTGCCATTCAAAGGGAAAGATGAGTATACGGGCTGAAAAAATTCATGAGTCAATGTATGTTCGAGGCCTAAAATGTCCATAAGAAGGGCCAGGTTCAGGGCAGAAGGAAAAGGTTTGATTTTTTCTTCACAAGAGGCAACGAAGGATGTTGAAATCTTGTAAAATAAGGCTCCAAAAACTAAATAGACATCCTGATCCACCTATAAAAAGAAATCTAGCTAGTAGCAGGATTCAGGGGTTCTGACTGAGTACCTGGTTGTTTGTGCATTCAATTGAAGAATATTCTTTTGCTGAGTTCCGAGTCCTGACTCCTGTCCTTGGCAATGAGGAATGGCTCTTTCCCTGTAGGTTGCAATTGCAAACTTGAAATTCTTCTCCAGGATGAAAAGGAAAATCCTTAGCCGCTCGCACTGAAGCCTGAGTCCAGGAAAAATATCATTGTTAACTTTTAAGTGTTGAGCATGAGCGTGCCAAACTACCAGTGCCATTATGATGGTTATTTCTAGTTGGCTTGGAGTTGGAACTTGGAAGATGGCTAAGGGCTTGGCCTTGCAAGCAGGAACAGTAGACCACTTTTTAGGACAAGCCAACTCCAGAGCCATCCACTAATTTTATAATTCAGAGAAAATAATCGAGTTCTGCACTATTACGGAGCATTTTTGAGCTTTATGACAAGAGTTTACTCTGCATTTATTTGTATGCATTATTTTGGGTTTCCTGATACAGATGAGAAAAGTTGTTCAGATTAGAGGAGATACTGCAACTTGGCACTACTAAGCTAC
Organism: Pinus albicaulis; assembly: GCA_034641835.2. NCBI lineage: Eukaryota > Viridiplantae > Streptophyta > Pinopsida > Pinales > Pinaceae > Pinus > Pinus albicaulis. Next base: position 266,922,166 of record CM076575.1, on the reverse strand, counting down.
TAACTGCCAGGCAGGCAGTTGCATAATGCAGACTTGCAGTCAATGGAAACTCAACAACCTCTCCCTTGCCATTAATCTCCTTCAATGTTGCAACAACCTGAGTCCAGTCACCACTCACTAGTTACTACCTAAGTCCAGTCTATACTTAAGAATTTTAAAAAATATGATGGGCGCTGACAGGCTACAACACTTCTGGTGACATTTTATAATAAAATTCATTTTTTTTTTAACTTGTAAAAATCCAAATTTAATTTTTTTTTTACTGGTAAATTCCTTTCCCTACTTCTCTAACTGCCAGAGACCCTTTGAAGGGATCTGATGTGTTCAATTTTTATCACTGGTTGGGATATGTGAACAATTGGAAATAAAATGTCCATAAAAATAAAATCCCCATAATTAGTCACCCACGTGCTGTCAACGACATTTTTTCTAACTAAATAGAATTTTGGCACATGTGGTTTTATGGTTCTCCTCAATCACGTACTTTACAGATGGGGTAGGTTCGGTAAATTAAAATGAAAAATGATTTGTCTAATATACTAGTAAATTATTTAAAATGTTAATTGGGTTTTTTTTTTTATAGTTAGGGTTGAATGGTTATTATCTTTTTCACTCAAATGTAATTTTTTCTACTAATATGATGAGTTATAACATTTTGATAGATATTGTTGTAATAGTTTAATGCTTATAAATATTGTAATATTAGCTTCAAACCTTGTGAACTTTTAAGTGAGTATACAAGTAAGTTGACGAGACTTTACTCTAGTCTTTAAATTAAGAGATAAGTTAATTTATTCCCTTCAGAAATAATAATAATGATGTAAATTAACTAGTAATTGTTTTAATATATAAAAATAATAATATAAATATTATCCTTATTTTTTAAATATCATTTGTTTTCTTTATCTTCTTCCATGTTTAATAACTATGAAATCAAGATGAAACTATACTATAATAAGTGTTTTTAATTATCAATAAATTATAGTTATCAAGTAAATCATTTATCTAACCTATAGAGTTATTGTTTTATATTATATGGATTTAGGTAATGTATCAATTAATATATATAATTTTAGGGAACCACTAAAAAATGGCGAGGATTACCTCATTTGTAAGGTCTTTGCCCTTACATGCAAGAGGTTCAAAGTTAAAACCTCTCTCTCCTTATGATCTCCTTTTGATAAAGTGAGGACTTATTACCATGTCAATACAAAGTTGGAGTTAATAGTCCACATTGATCAATCAATTGGGTTTAATTTGAGTGATTATGTAATGAAGTGTTATACTCCCCAATCTAAGTTTTGTTCATGCAAATGACATCACAAAATTTTGAGTTTCTAGAGACACTCATTTGCCTTCGATATTGTTAGTATCAGAATTGCATTCTGCCATCAGTGATCAAAATCACTCTTTTGATATTCATTTTAGGGGTCCCACTCAGAATTTTTTTTATCATTCCACTAGGTCATGCAAGAAATTCACTCACCGATGGTAGCCCTAGTCATAAAGCCTCACTTTCCCTCAAAAATTCACATTTGCTGGCCCACCTTTATGTCTTTCTGAGCATAAATCAATCTTGAAAGCTCATTTCACTATGTCAGTCAAAGTTAACATGGAGTCTGGTCATTCAAGGTCCATTTAGGTCATAGGTTTCATTTTCCAAGGTTCAATAATACTCCATTTCATCTCAATAAGGTCAACAAAAGTGTGAGAGTGATTGTATAATACTTCTTTATCTTTTGAAGAAGATTTTTCAACCTGTAAATATGATTTTTAAAGGTTGCAATTATGGTTTCAAAGTATGATTTTCATACCAAAGTGTAATTTTATTCAAAACATAGATGTAATTTATTTTTATTTTTTATTTTTTTTACATAATTTTATGCTCATTATATGTAATAAGTACTATCCCAAGCTGCAAACTCAAAATCATATGCCAAACTGAAGATCAACAAAGTCAAAATGTAAAGAGTTCCAAACTCTAGCACATCAACTTGCAAAGAAGAAAATCAAAGTGAAAAAGGTATTCAACAAAGTTTTCAAAGGTGAAATGAAACATTAGAAAAGTGGGTTTTAAAACAAAAGATTAATTTCATTCAAGTTTTAAAGCCTTCATGACATCAAATTCAAACTCATTTGTCTCCTACCATCGTTGATCACAGTCCAAGAGGGAAAAATTTTGGGTTTCTGGGCGAAAATTTGCAAAAAACGGAGCAGAGGGCGTACTTGCTTCTGCGAGGGCACACTTGACCAGAAAACTAGAAACTCATTCAAATTTCAAAAAAATTTCTTCCTAAGCTTTAGTAACATTCTCATCGACCTCCAGCAAGTGAGTTAAAGCTAATTCCATCAATTATCCTCTCCATCAAGTTCATTTGTTCGGTGTTGTGAAATTTGTTTCTAGTATTTGGTGTTTAAATCATTTTAAAGCCCTAGTATCTCCCATTGCACTCTTAATTCCCCAAATTGCATCTCCCTACACCTTCATACTCTTCCTACATTGCAAAATACACATTCTTAAACTCCCGGATTACAAATTCCCTTTCCCTAACCCTTTTTCCCAATACCCTAAGCCCTAGGTGCTACAACTACCTTGGCTCCTAACCTCAAACCTGTAAATAATTTCCCCAACCTAAATTCCACCATATCACTCCTCCCTATCCCCTTTCCCATTTCATAAATCCATAGCACCATCTCCCTCAATTTCCATTTCCCATTCCTCATTCCTAAGACAACTTTCCACCATCATCACACTTCCCTAGGGTTTTTACTTTAAACATCATGGCAGAAGAAGAGAACAGACCATACAACGAGGGAGAAGAAATAGAGGCTAGAAGGCCACATAAAGGGGGAATAATACTCATACTTGAGCCAACAAGTACTAGATAACTTTTGACATCTCCTATGGCAGTGACATGTTTCAAACATGTTGGGTGTTTTGAGTTCTGTGAGAAAATTCAGAGGGTCCAACACCATGCCATGTTGACCAGGCTTTTCATATCCAACCTTCATGAAAACCAAGTTACTCTAGCTGGTGTCACCTTTACTGTGTCAATTGCCATCATTTCAGCTGCCACCGGGATCCCAAATATTGGGGAGAAATGGTTCAAGCACAATGAATTAGAGGAACACTACTATGAGCCTTTCATGAAACTAAGATATACGAATGAGAAAAAGTGGTTCTTTCCTTTTTCCTACCTCCTGGACAGATATGCACCAATTATGAAGATAATCATGAAATAATTTTCATGCAAAGGTATATTTTCAAGACTTTATACCTATCACATTTGGCTCTTAGTGCATTTCACTAGGGTAAAGATGATCAACATACCCTACTACCTTTTCCAGAGCATTAATAAGATGGTATTTTTTGTCCAGAAAAGGGAGTATTAACACCAATTGAGAAGTATTTTCCATCAGTCCCTTATCAAAATCATTGTCCTCTATCATCTCAATGAACTAAACATTGCATCGAGTACCTTCATAGCCAATGATATATTCATAGATCCATCTACTCAACATGCACAAAATGTGCCTTCATCATCTCAGCCATCCACTTCCATCCCTCCATCTCAGCCCATAGAACATTCATCATCATCAGATCATTCCCCTTCACCCATTTAACCTCCTTCATCTCCATTTTATCATGACATTGGATCACCTAATAGTATTGAGGTCAGTGAGCTTAAGAGGGCTAATGTAGGTGAGGTTGCGCCATTGCCAAAAACCTACTAGAGAGGTCACATGCATGTGTTTGCTCCACACATACTCGAAGGTGCCATGCCTTCTACATCAACAAAGCAGGTGGACAAAGGGAAAGAAAAAGTGATTGAGGCATAAATTCAGCGAGAGGTTAGACATGAAGAGAACCTCCATGAGACTAAGCATGATTTTGAGCTTGTTGACCTAGTTGAGGCGGATGATGATGAAAACATCAACATAGCCATCAAAGGAAAGGATGCAAATATTAGAGAGCTCCAGACTAATCTTGACAGGGCCAAGTTTTTCATAAACTTCCTTGAGTAGGAGAATAAGCAGTTGAAAACCAATCAATTCATTAATGAGGTTAAGTATATCACATCTCAAAGGGAGGCAGAAAAAGCTAAATATTTACTTGATTAGACCCTAGTGAAGCATGTTTTGATTGAAGAACAAGAAGAACAATCACCAATAGGCAAGCCTAGAACCAAAGGCTTAAAAAGAGCCTTGGAGCTTGAAAGACAAAGGTAAAGAGAGATAGTTGATGAAGCCATCCTTGATGATCAATTCTTGGAGATGATCAAAGAATACAAGGAAGGTTGGCTTCAAGCCATCAATGACCACTTGGAGAAGTTGTTAAAGAAGGCTAAAAAGGACAACAAGATTCAAAAGAGAATGGCCAAACACTATGCCAAAAGAGAAAGAAACACAAGGGCAAAACTCAAGGCAACAAATGCAAAGATTGAAGCCCTAACTCACCAAGAAGAGAAGAATAAATTGGATATACTTGCAGAGGCTTCACTCCAATCATAGCCACCTCACCAGCACTCTCTCCACCAATTTTGAAGCCATTTGACCCATTTTTAAAAAAAATGTGTTTTTCTATGTATTCATGAACAAGTTCATATCAACAAATTGGTCATGTGTGCAACACCCTAGGCGTTGCACACTTTTTTGAGTCACTTTTTGAGGAAAAGGATATCACCAGTGGATTCCTAAGGACAAATAAATCTAATAAAACCACTTTTCCATCCCTGGTTTGCAGATTTGGCATGTCAAAAGGTAAAAAAACTAGCTAAAAACCATGTTTCTGCCCCTATTTTGGCCTAGGTGTTGCACACAGAGTAGTCTTGGGAGAATGAAGTTTTGAGGGATCAAATCACCTTCATTTTTCAAACTAAAGACATATTTAGAAAGTATACTTGAAGATATTTCCAACAAGCCATTTTTGGCCTGATTTGGACACCTACAAGTTAGTCAAAATTAGTCTTGAACAGGGAGGGCACACTTGACATAGCGAGGGCGCACTTGACCATTTGCTGATTTTTTTTTTGAAATTTCACTGTAATTTTGACTTTATCTCAGAAATTGATGTTTCAATCTATGTAATTGAGGATTTTAAATGTAATTATGTTATGGATAAGTTACCTAGGGGTAGATTCATCAGGTAAAAGTTGTCATTACGTCAAATGAATCAGTTTGAATGTATTTAGGGAGGAGTCACTTAGAGCTCGCTATACTCCAGATTTCAGTTCAGAATTTTGTGGATCTCTTCCTCACCTCATGGATTCGAACCCTGAGAATGAGTGAATGTTGTTTTGATGTTTATTTAGTCCTTTTCTTCACTCTTAGCAAGAGTCAGAAATCAATTTCGATGCTAGCTCATTCATAAGGGACTATTGTACTCGGTTTGGCCAGTTAATAAAGAAGAGTTGCAGCTATATTTTGGGATACATGTGGTATGATGTTTATCATTATTTTTCCTTCAATTTAATATGTTAGAATGTGTTGTCTTCATTTTCATTACTTCTCTTTTGTATGATTTGTTTCAAGTTAATAGGCAGAATACATGCTTTTTCATGCTTTGTTTAGGGAAAGTTATCATAATTTGTCCATTTTCCTCTACTTAGGAAGAATACATCTCCCATGCTCTTCCTATCTCCTCATAAGTCTTAAAACCATCTCATTACAATCATCTTAAAGTGTTAAGCCTTATTCCTACCTTGCCCCATTGAATCTCTACAACCCTATCTCATTTGCCCTGACCTAGCTCCCTTGACCATACTTTCATCCAGCAGCCTGACCAAAATCAATTATCAAAAACCCTACACTCGCACCTAGCCTAAAATCCTAATTCATTCAACCTCCTAGGCTTTTGTTTTGTGGAGAGAGCCCTCTTCAACTTGGTAGGGCTACCTACCAAGTTAAAATGTTGGTCGATGGTTACCTCTGTTGGGATTCCTTATTCAACCTTAGGAATATGGCGGAGTGATAACATATTGGCGCTATTATCAGGGAACGAAATATCAAATCTTCCCTGAGAAAGAATGACAAAGTTTAGATCTGATTGTTGATGGTGAACAACGATCAGGAACAAGAAGGCTGTGCATCATTCCCCTGGCGACTCCAGTGTCGAAAAATCCCAAGGTTCAATATTTTTATGGCGACTCCACTTTTCAAGAACTGGTAGTTTGAAGATATTCTTGGTGAACTCACTGTTGTCAAAATGGATTTGATTTCTCGAAGGTATGATCCTATGAATCAAGCTCATATTCCTAGTTTTCCGAATCGTATTCCTTGTATATATTGGCAATTAGGACTGCCAAAGTTTAAGGGTCAAGACGGTGAAGATTCTAGTTTGTATTTGGTCAAATTTCATTTTCGTATTCACATACTAAATATTGAGTTTCCTGAAGATTGTATAATGAAGATGTTTATGGCTACCTTGGAGAAAAAAGCGAGATCACGGTATGAGAGTCTACCATCTGCTATTTTATATTCTCTAAAGGACTTTCATTCAGTTTTATTTCAAAATTATCAAATCTCTACTTCTTCCTTGTCAATGATTGAGATCTCTAATAATTTCATTGAGTTTATTGAAAATTTGTATCTAGATGAAGAGTATCTAGATGATGAGATCATAAAATCCCTATATGATTTTTCCTTCCAACAAGAATCAATAGTTTCCTCCTTGGATGAAAAAGACCAGAACCTAGAAAGAGAAATTCCTATTCCTGGTCTTGAAAATGATAATCATCAAGCTAATGTTAACTGCTCCTGAACAATCATATTACAACCCAAAATAATACAGGTTTGCAGTGTTTACATAGTCAAGAATGTGTTAGTGAAAATTCTTCCATCATTGAAAATGAAAATCTAAGTTTAAATGATGATAGTCATGAGATTGACGAAACTATACAGGAATTTTTTGAGAGTAAGACAATTTGTGATGATGATTTCCTGCAAGGAGATCAACTAACAGAGATTGTTGTCTTTCATGAAGAGGATAGGGTTGTCATGTTTAACAATCTTGAAGAATGTTTTATGTTCAAAGATGATTTAGAATATGAATTTGAGGAGTATGAGTCTAAGAGAGACAGCATGCCAGAGACAGAATCAAAGTTTCCCATGCTTGAGTAATTTACAGCCAATACTCAGACAACAGAAAGTCATACTTCCTTACGCTCTCCTATAGATCAACAACCAAGTGTTCTTTCAGATCAGAATGAAGGGAGTACTTGTATTTTTGTTGTTGGATCTCAAGACAAGGTAATGCTTCGATATTTTCAAGATCCATTCAACAATATTTTTCAAGCATTGGAGAATATGGATGGTGTCTTGTTTGTCATCATAAGCCTTGGTTTTAGTTTTTATTGTGAGTTGCCTACATGTACATCATTTTTCCTGCTCGAGGAAAGTGAGAGCAGAACTTCAGTAAATAGCCACTTCGTGGATTGGTTACACTAGAAGGATAATTTCACCTAATCAATAATTGTACAATAGATTAGAGTAGGTTGGTATCATATCAGTTTGATTTGATTTGATTTTGTTTTCAGTGGAAAGTTTCCATCAATATTCAGTTTTCTGCAAGTGTGAAGTAGAAAACCTCTGGAGTTCGGAGCCCGAAGTGAAGGCCATGAAGCTTCATTGAGTTTCTTACATTTTCAAGTTTAGTTTTCAGAAAATTAAGTTAAGTTTTCAGTAATTTTTCAATCAATTTCAGTCAGTTTGTGTCATTCAGTTTGAGTTTTTGACCATATTGGCCCAAAGGAAGAGGCATTGATCTGCAAAATCCAGAGTTTTGTGGTTCTTGACACCTCTTTTAGATCTATCATCCCAAATAAGGCCAATGTTAGTGTCTAAAATTGCATTTTTCCATCAGTGATCAAAATCACTCTTTTCATTTTCATTTTATGGGTCTCACTCAGAAATTTGTTTATCATTCCACTAGGTCATGAAACAAATTCACTCACTGATGGTAGCCCTAGTCATAAAACCTCACTCTCCCTCAAAAATTCACATTTTATGGCCCACCTTCATGTCTTTCTAAGCATAAATCAGCCTTGAAAGCTCATTTCACTATGTCATTATGTCACACAAAGTCAGCATGGACTCTGGTCATTCAAGGTCCATTTAGGTCACTAGGTTTCATTTTCCGAGGTTCAATACGGTCAGCAAAAGCGTGAGAGTGATTGAATACTACTTCTTTATCATTTGAAGAATATTTCTCAGCATGTAAATATTATTTTTAAAGGTTTCAATTATGGTTTCAAAGTATAATTTTCATACAAAAGTGTAATTCGATTCAAAACATAGATGTATTTGTTTTTTTTGTTTTTTTTTTGTATGTAATTTTATGCTCATTATATGTAATAAGTATTGTCCCAAGCTTCTAACTTAAAATCATATGCAAAAAGAAAGATCAGAAAATTCAAAATGTAAAGAGTGCCAAACTCCAGCACATCAACCTGCAAATAAGAAAATAAAAGTGAAAAAGATATTCAACAAAGTTTTCAAAGGTGAAATGAAACATTAGAATAGTGGGTTTTAAAACAAAATATCAATTTCATTCAAGTGTTAAATCCTTCATGACATCAAATTCAAACTCATTTTTCTCCTACCATCGTTGAGCACACTCCAAGAGGGAAAAAATTCAAGTTTTTGGGTGAAAATTTGCAAAAAAACAAAGCAGAGGGTGCACTTGCTTCTGCGAGGGCGCACTTCCTTCTACGAGGGCGCACTTGACCGAAAAAGCCACAAACTCATTCAAATTGAAAAAACATCGCTTGCTAAGCTTCAAAAATGTTCTCATCAACCTCCAGCAAGTGAGTGAAAGCTAATTCCATCAATTATCCTCTCCATCAAGTTAATTTGTTGGGTGTTTTAAAATTTGTTTTACAATTTTGTGTTTAAATTATTTTAAAACCCTATTATCTCCCATTGCACTCTTAATTCCCAAAATTTCATCTCCCTACACCTTCATACCCTTCCCACATTGCAAAATACTCATTCCTAAACCTCTGTATTACAAATTCCCTTTCCCTAACCCTTTTTCCCAATACCCTAAGCCCTAGGTGCTACAACTACCTAGGAGCCTAACCCCAAACCTGCAAATAATTTCCCCATCCTAAATTCCACCATATCACTACACCCTATCCCCTTTCCCATTTCATAAATCCCTAGCACCATCTCCCTCAATTTCCATTTCCCATTCCTCATTCCTAAGACCACTTTCCACCATTTTCACACTTCCCTATGGTTTTGATTTTAAAACATCATGGCAAAAGAAGATAACATACCATACAATGAGGGAAAATAAACAGAAGCTAGAAGGCCAAAAAAATGGGGAATAATACTTAAACTTGAGCCAAAAATTACTAGAGAACTTTTGGCATCTTATATGGCAGTGACATGTTTCAAACATGTTGGGTATTTTGAGTTCTGTGAGAAAATTCAAAGGGTCCAACACCATGCCATGTTGACTAGGATTTTCATATCCAACCTCCATGACAACCAAGTTACTCTAGCTGGTGTCACCTTTACTGTGTCAACTACCATCATTTCAGCTGCCACTGGGATCCCAAATGTTGGGGAGAAATGGTTCAAGCACAGTTAATTGGAGGAACACTACTACGAGCCTTTCATGAAACCAAGATATAAGAATGAGAAAAAGAGGTTATTTTCCTTTTTCCTACCTCCTTGAAAGATATGCACCAATGATGAAGATAATCATGAAATAATTTTCATGTGAAGGTAGATTTTCAAGACTTTATACCTATCACATTCGGCTCTTAATGCATTTCACTAGGGTAAAGATGCTCAACATACCCTACTACCTTTTCTGGAGAATTGATAAGATGGAAGTTACTATCCAGAAAATGGAGTATGAGCATCAATTGAGAAGTCTTTTCCATCATTCCCTTATCAAAATCATAGTCCTCTATCATCTCAATGAACTAAAAATTGCATGGAGTACCTTGATAGCCAATGATATATTCAAATATCCATCTACTCAGCATGCACAAAATGTTCCTTCATCATCTCATCCATCCACTTCCATCCATCCATCTCAGCCTATAGTACATTCATAATCATCAGATGAGTACCCTTCACCCATTTCACCTCCTTCATCTCCATTTCATCATGACATTGGATCACCTAGCAGGATTGAGGTCAATGAGCCTAAGAGGGATAATGTGGTTGAGGTTGAGCCAATGCCAAAAACATACCAGAGAGGTCATATGCATGTTTTTTCTCCACACATAGTGGAAGGGGCCATGCCTTATACATCAACAAAGCAGGTGGACAAAGGAAAAGAAAAAGCGGTGGAGGCAGAAATTCAGCCAGAGGTTAGACATGAAGATAACCTCCATGAGACTGAGCATGATTTTGAGCTTGTTGACCTAGATGAGGATGAAGATAAAATCACTAGTGCGATTAATCAAGGGAAAGGATGCCAGATTAAATAGCTCCGGACTAATCTTGAAAGGGCCAATTTTGTCATAAACTTCCTTCGAAGCGGGGAGAATCAACAATTAAAAACAAAGCATACCATTGATGAGTGAAATTCATCAACGCTCGAAGGAGAAATGAGAAAAGGCCAAAAATCATGTTGAATGAGACACTTGAAGAAGAGTATGGGTTGCTTGATGAACAAGATGAACAAGCACCGAAGCTGAGACCTAGAACTAGAGACTAAAATGAGCTCTAGCTCTAGAAATACAAAAAGAGCTCAGAATTGTTGATCAGTTAACCCTAAATGAAAACTTTCAATGGTGTCAATGAAAATGAGGAGCCATGGCTTGATAGATCGATCAACATTTGGAGAAGCTTTGGAAAAGGCTAAAGAGACAATGATGTGTTGAGGAGGAAGGTCGAGCATCATGCTCAAAAGGAGAGAATTGCAATGGCCAAACTCAGAAATAGCGATGCAAAGATTGAGCCTTTGACCATCTTGGAGGAGAAAATAAATATATAGACATACTTGCGAGAGGATTCAGTCCAAGCCTATCCACCTCACCGAAACCACTGTCTCCACCAATTTTTTGAAACATTTTTAATCATTTTTGAAAACTACGTCTTTTTACGTATTGCATGGGCAATGTTATATCGAGAAGAATTGGTCACATGCACATCGCCCTAGGTGTTGCGCACTTTTTTGAGGCATCTGATAGCCGAAGAGACCACCATTGGATTTAGAATGATGAAGACATGCACCACAGCAAATTTTCTAAGGTTTTGAAAAAATTAGTCGGTGAAAAGAGCACAAAACACCCTAAAAATCATGTTTCTACCCCTTGTTTTGGCCTAGGCCTTTGCGCACAAAGAGTCTTTGGAGAATGAAGTTTTGACGAGGAAATGATCTTCATTTTGAAAACTAAAGAAAGATATGAAAGCTAGACTTGAAGGGCTTTACAAAAAGCTATCTTGGAGAGAATTTGAGCACCTACAAGTCGGTCAAAATCAACCTTGAACGGGGAGGGTGCACTTGACACAACGAGGGCGCACTTGACATAAAAATGGCGCACTTGACAATTTCTTGATTTTTTGAAATTACCATGTAATTTTGAATTTATCTTAAGCTGATGTTTCCTATTTTTGAGGATGATAAATGTAATTATGCTATGGATAAGTGGGCCTAGGGGTAGATTCATCATGTAAAATTTTTCATTAATTTAAATGAATCAGTTTGAATGTATTTAGGGAGGATGTAGAAATTTGAATAACTGATATATTATTCACCGATATTCTCCTGATCACACACTATTTTAACTTCATGCACAATACAGAATCTCTTCTAGCATTGATCATTAATTGCAGAAATAAAAACAATCGCATGCGCACATTAAAACCATAAACAATCACACATATGAACACGGTATTTCATGGGAAAGCTTAAAATTTGAAAACCCCCGACTATGTTGTATATTATATGTCATAGAGATCATGTAACAATCATTATACAAAGCTCCTCACAAGCTCTCGGTACAATCTCCAATTTCTATACACCTATGTCGGTAGATTTAGCAAAACATGCTCCAATCTACGCACGACATCACGCACTCTCTTTAACATAACCAATGCTTGATAATGGCTCATAAATAACCCAGAACCACCCGGCTTATCTTGCGCAATCCTCATTGGCATCCCAGTCAGCGGTTGTTGCAAATCATGCAACGGTATAATTTTGATTGATAGTCTGCTTGCTCTTTCACCTATCTCTTCTTTGGTCTCCACTAAAACTATCCATGCCACAGTTAAGCGATGTATTCTTTAGTTTATTAATGAGTTTATAATTAGTGAATTAATTAATAATTAATTCACACCACTCTCACTAGTGTATCGATCAGTTAGACTAGATACAACTAGCTCAACTATGTTTAGATTAGTTCGCGTCGAACACAACTCCATCAACTTCCTCAATCAACTCCACCAAACTCTCTCATGAGTTCTACTTCCCCGAAGTCTTCATGCGGTAGCTCATAACCCTCGGGAATAGCATAATTCATGCAGCCGACTCTGTGCCACATACGCTGCACTTAAGCTGAAGTGCTCCCGAGAGAATAATATAATGTTTTAGAGTCCAAATATTATTAAGAGCTAATAATATTCGACATATCTGTTTTAGGCTGGCAATCTAAAAATAGATTCCACCAATATGTATAAAAATAGAATTCCATCTATTTTCCAACCCGACCAACCATCCACAAACAGCATCTGTGACTTATAGAATATTATCCGTATGTCTAAAAATAGACATAGTCTAAAAATAGACTTTGCGCCAAAAATAGCACCGAGCCCACTTAGTGAGGCGACTCTTTTCACTAAGCTCATCATCTTGTTGCAATCTCAACACTCCCTCTCAACAAGATAAGTATTATGTACACCCCTATCTTGCCTCGTGGTATTCGAATTTGCTCCTGGTGACGCCTTCGTCGAATATCGGCATCACGATCCTCGCCGTATGTATGAAAGTAACATGATATTCAGCTACACACAATCTACGTATGATGGTATCGGATATCAATGTGTTTAGATCTATCATGAAATACCGGATTAAGCGAGAGTTTAATGCAACTGCGATTATCACAATAAATCACAGTGGGATCTAAGTGTGAACCGAACAACTTGGAAACCCGAGGATCTTCCTCATCAGTATAGCCTCGCATGCGGCCAAACTCGGCTGCCATATGCTCGGCCTCGCCCAGGGCGGGTGCCACGGATCTCTGCTTTCTGTTGTCTTAAAGCCCCATTGTCGACCGTCTGCAGAAAATCCCTCCGGATATTGCTCTTTCTATCCAGATTGGGCTCCTGCCCAATGCACGCTCAGGTGAAGCCCTGACTTCACCTCATCCGCTGTACGGCCTCATAATCCATATCCCGATGTGCCTGCGAGATATCTCAATACATGCTTCCCCTCCTTCCAAAAGAGCTTGGTGGCTTAAACATGGCCGAAAGTTGGTTAGCCATAGCATATGTCGGGTCGTGTATTGACCGGATACATGAGTGACTTACCCAGTGTCGGTAAAAAGTGGCATCCACTACATCCATGATGTCGCGTCACTCCTTCCTCCAACCACCGGAAGGAGTATCAATAGGCTTGCAGCCATGCATGTTGAACTTCTCGATCTCCAGAGCATACTTACTGAGAAACAAATAGTCCATCAACTTTGTCTTTGTAATTTCCAATCCCGGGAAATAATGAAGGAGACGAAATCCTTCATCTAAAACTCTTTTGCAAGATCAACCTTGCATGAGAGTATGTTGTTCATCACCGGTCGGTATCAAATCATCTACATAAAGTACAATGATCAGCAACTTACCCTCCACCACTATCTGTTATAGGTTCGGATCCGCCTCACTCTTGGAGAATCCAGTCGGGGTAAAAATAATTTTCGATCCATGTGTACAGAAGCACGAGGTGCTTGTTTCAGCCCATACAACGCTCTTTTGAGCTTGCACACATGCGACTCTCTGCTGAAGATCTAAAATCGGGCTGCTCTATGCACCTCCTCCTCAATCACCCCAGTTGAGGGAACGTAATCTTCCCATCCATACGATGAATGTGCCACCCCATCTCTGTATTTGAGAGGAAGCTAGGATCGTCGGTATGGAAGAATACCTTGTGACGAGCGGGTGCAGGTTTCCTCATAATCGATCCCCTCGATGCGAGAAGCCTCGGGAAACAAATCTTGCCTTATACTTCTCCACACTCCCGTCGGATGCTTGCTTCAATTTTGTAGATCCATCTCGACCCACCAACGATTTCCCATCGGTCTTGGGGACAATATCCCATGCATTGTTTCGGCAGTCGAATCATACTCTTCCACCATGGCATCTACCCATGCGGGATCCTCCACGGCTTCCTCGAAGAGGATGGCTGTCATGATACAGCGACTCATAAGAGCCATGTATCCGATGTATCGGTCGAGGAATTGTTGTCTCTGTCTGTGTGTGATGTGGGTTCTCCTACAACCTTCTGCATCTTGAGCCGGTCGCTCGGCTTACGCCAGTGCGCTTCGCCCTGCGATGGTTGGCGCTTGCATGAGTGGTCTCTTCCCTCCATAAACCTCATCTTGTGGATGATCCACATCACGAGACTCATCCTTAAGAACTAATAGCTCCTCATCTGCATGCGAAGTGTGGCTCCCTCTCAGTGAACACTTCCATGGCTTTCTCCTCATGAAATTTTATATCCCGTCCACACAATAGTCTTGCGGTATGCGGGAAATACACATATTTGTGGGGCGTATTAGTGTACCCCACAAATATACCAACCTCTGCCCAGTCGGCTCGACTTCTTCACCGGCATCCTTCGTCATATGAATGTAAACGGGTGAACCCAAAAATCCTCGAATGGGAAATATCGGGCTTCTTACCGAGAAAATGCCTCCTCGGGTGTCACATGCCAAATATCCTGGCGAGACAATGGTTACACTTACATCTCTTGTTGTATTGCATGCCTCGGCCCACAAGTGTATGGGTAGGCTGATCATGCAACATCGTACGTGCAACACCGCAGTCGTTGTTCTTAAGCTCGACGAAGCCCCATTCTGTTTGTGGGTTATGAGGGTCTTTATGAGCTCTCTTCGAATTCATACTGCGTGCCAAAGTCCTTGAATTCGCAGTGAATTCACCACCATTGTCAAACCTGAAACCTTCCACAACTGTCAAGTTCTTCCTCAACGGTGCTTGAACTCGAGAACTTTGAGTAATAATGCCCGCTCTCTGCATGAAAGATATCGACACTTTCGAGAAAAATCATCAACAAATATCACATAGTACACTGTGCTTTCTTGTTGAAGCTCTGCAGGGTCCCCACCATCTGTGAATTCTCTCAAGGATCATTGTGGCGTGACTATCCTTCGTGAAAAGTGGCTTCCACAAATTTTCCCAAGGTACATATGCTGCCCGAGTACGGCGTAAGTGTACCTTCAGGAAGCCAGTCATCATTTACGGTATCTTCAAAGCTCCATGGTGAAGGTGGCCCAATCTCCTGTGCCACGGTTCGCCATCATCCCGGCTCACCACTCCTTCTTGCCTTTCCTGCCATTTTTGCGCAGCCAATTACTTGCAATTGATAAAGGTTCTTAACTCAAACCCCTATCCTGCGGGTCTCACCGGTTGCCCTTCTTTTGCGTAGGAAAGCCTTTCCCTTGCTAAATACAACATCATATCCATGTCTTCTAACATGGCCATCGGTCAGATTCTTCTTCAATCTGGAACATGCTCACTTCCTTGATACGAAGGGTTTACCGAGACTCCCCTCTCAAGGGGGAAATGGTATCGATGCGGTCGCCTTTGTATCTACCATCATCACCCATCTCGATGTGCACTCCAAGATCTTTCTCATCCGGATCGGTAAACAAATCTTTGTCTCTAGGTCACTTGAAAAGACGCACCCTTTGTCAAGAAACCATACTGAACCCATCACACTTGAGACCAAGCATGCGATCGACAAAAAATCCAACTCAAGCTGAGGCTAAGGCCTCTCCATGCGTAGATCCGACGCTTGCTTATTTTTCTTCTATTACATGGAAAATTAGTGGCGTAATGTCACAGGTGTTGGTGACGATCAAAGCACTTCACTTTGGACATGTCTGCTTCTTGCCTTTTGCCGGTTGAGAAGCATTCTTCTTGCTCTTCCCCTTCCTTTCTTTGGTAGTCAAAGTGCAATTTTCTTCATCGAGTTCTTTGATGAAGATCGAGTCCATGGTACTTCGCCTTATCTCCTCTTGCACGAGGTCAATGAAGTCACTCCATCACGACGTTCTCCGACCATTGACGAGTCATTAGGAATGCCAACTCTTCGGAAGCCCAAGGAGAGACAAGATCACCAAGTCCTCATCATCCATGATCACCCCCACACTTCCCCGACAGCATCCTTTCATTGGATGAACTTCGTGAGGTACTTGGGCATGCGTCGCCTTTCCCCATTTTTATGTTTCGAGTTCATCCTTGAGCGCCAGCTTCCTCTTGGTCACTCTTGCTTTGGAATAAGTACGTAAACGCTTTCCACATCAAGAATGGAGAGCCTTACCATGAAGGCTAGATACTGTGTGATCCTTCACCTTCAACGAATTCTTCGTGACACTTTGTTGTCTTCTTTTTCCATGCGTCGAGTGTGGCGGCAACGCGAGAAGCGAGGTTTTGGAATTTGCATCTATGAACTCCTTCAACCCATTGTCATCTAACACCTCCATTATGTCCTTCCATGCAATATAGTGGGCTGTCTCAAGGAAGCATGATAATGCTGTCCGTTGAAAGACATTTCAACCGACCTGAAAACACTACGCAATTCGAATTCTGACTCAAAACTTAACCGCTTGATATTTGCGTGCTCCAATGATCGATATCGCTGCGATACCATGTAGAAATTTGAATAACTGATATATTATTCGAGATTCTCCTGATCACACACTATTTTAACTTCATGCACAATCTGAGAATCTCTTCTACCATTGATCCCATTAATTGCGGAAATAAAAGCTCCAATTGCATCACGCACGATAAAACCATAAACAATCACACATATGAACACGGTATTTCATGGGAAAGCTTAAAGTTGAAAACCCCCAACTTCTCTTGTATATTATATGTCATAGAGATCATGTAACAATCATTATACAAATCTCCTCACAAGCTCTCGGTAAAATCTCCAATTGCTACACACTAATCGAAATTTAGATCTAGCAAAACACATGCTCCAATATCTGCCACGTGCTTTGCCTCTCTGCCTTGATACGTGCTTGAGAATGGCTCATAAATAAATTTGAACCACCTGTCTTATGCTAGCAATCCTCATTGGCATCCCCAATGATTGGTTGTTGCAAATCATGCAACCCAGAGTATAGTCACAGGCGATGGTCACCTTTGCTCTTTCCTATCTCTTCAACTGGTCTCCTTTGGCTTGTCCATACCTTTGAAGTTAGCGATGTATTATTTAGTTGATTAATGAGTTTATAATTAGTGAATTAATTAATAATTAATTCACACCACTCTCAACAGTGTATCAATCATTTAGACTAGATACAACTAGCTCAACTATGTTTAGATTAGTTAAGGCGAACACAACTCCATCAACTTCCTCAATCAACTCCACCAAACTCTCTCACATGAGTTCTAATGAAGTCTTCATGCGATAGCTCCACTTAACCCTCGGGAATAGCGTAATTCCTTTTGTCGGCTCATGTGCCACGTACGTTCACTTAAGCGAAGTGCTCAAGAGAATAAGATAATGTTTAGAGTCCAAATATTATTAAGAGCTAATAATATTCGACATATCTATTTTTAGGCTTGGCAATCTAAAAATAGATTAAAATGATATGTCTAAAAATAGAAGTCCATCTATTTTTCCAACGTGACCAACCATCCACAAATAGAATCCTGCAACTTATAGAATATGATCCATATGTCTAAATATAGACTTTGCGCCAAAAATAGCCTGTGGGCCCACTTAGTGAAGGCGACTCTTTTCACTAAGCTCATCATCTTGTTGCAATCTCAACAGAGGAGTCACTTAGAGCTCCCTATACTCTAGCTTTCAGTTTATAATTTTGTGGATCTCTTCCTCACCTCATGGATTTGACCCCTGAGGATGACTGAATGTTGTTTTGATGTTTATTTAGTCCATTTATTCAATATTAGCATTTGTTGGAATCAGTTTGGATGCTAGCTTATTGATAAAAGATTAATGTACTTAGTTTGGCCATTTAATAATGAAGAGTTGCAGCTATTTTTTGGGATACATGTGGTATGATGTTTATCATTGTTTTTCCTTCAGTTTCATATGTTATAATGTGTTGTTTTCATGTTCATTACATCTCTGTTATATGATCTCTTTCAAGTTGATAAGCAGAATACATGCTTGCTCATGCTTTGTTTAGGTTAAGTTATCATAATTTGTCCATTTTCCTTTGTTTAGGAAGAATACATCTCCCATGTTCTTCCTAGCTCCTCATCAATCTTAAAACCATCTCATCTTAAAACCATCTCATCACAATCATATTAAAGTGTTAAGCCTTATGCCTACCTTTGCCCATTGAATCTCTGCATCCCTATCTTATTTTCCCTGACCTAGATCCCTTGACCATACTTTCATCCAATAGCCCAACCAAAATCAATTATCAAAACGCCTGATTTCATACCCCGCCTAAAATCCTAATCCATTCAGCCTCCTAGGTTGTTTTTTGTGAAGATGTCCTTCTCCGACTTGGTAGGGCTAGATACTAATTTAAAATGTTTCCCTGTGGTTACCTCTGTTTGGATTCCTTCTTCAGCCTTAGGAATTTGGCAGAGTGATAACAACATGTTATCTCCATACTGTAAGTGGAATGAGGAGAAATGGATGCGTGGAGGGTGGCGAAATCTAGCAAACATAGGAAATTTCAAATTTTTCCACTGTGAAAATAACTAGAAACTAGGGTTTCGGTGAAATGACATGTTAGGGGTGGTGTGGATGATGGGAAATGTGGGGATAAGGTATATAAGAGGTGTGAGTTAGGTTTATATACTAGGGTCAGGGTTTAGGTAGGTGGGGTAGGTTAGGGTTTGTCAAATGAAAAAAAAACATTTATATCATGGATGAGTGAAAATATGGAGAAAAACAAAGTGAGCAATAAAATGTTTTAAACACTCAAGCTTTGACCAAAAGAGAGCATAAGAGTAATTATTTACCTTTTATTAAGGCTTAACAAGGTAATGAAGACAAGTTTCAAGCTTTTTTGGAGGTTTTCCAAGCCCAACACCCAAATCTGCCTCTCCTCTAGAAGCGTAACAAGCATGTATAGAAGCGTAACAAGGGAGGAAAAAAGCGTGACAGGGGCTCACAACGTAACAAGGGCTGCACAACACCTACGCGACATGCCAAAAGGAGTAACAAGGGCACACCACGGCTAATCCAAAAGTGTAACATGCTTGCCCAAAACGTAAGAAGCTCATAGAAAGCGTAACTTTCGCTTCATGAGCGTAACACGAGATCCTAGAAGGAGTAACAAATGAGTTTTAAAAGTGATTTTATGCTTTGGTTTTGGAATTTGACCACCTTTGGAGTGTGGATGAGAGTAAGAGAGGTGTTATTCCACACATCGAGATATGATGAATGAAAATGATTTTTTTTTCCTTTTATAAGCTTGAGATGACCTTTTTTGCCTTTTGACATTTGAAATGACATTTTTTGCCTTTTAATAGAACACTAAGATAGAGTTGACCTCGTTGAACTTTTTGAAACTTGAACCTTTTTTAAAAAAAACAATAAAATTTGTCTTTATTGTATTCCCTAAGCATGCTGCTCCCTTTTTATAGGTTTATGAGTGAAGCAGATAGTTAGAACATTTTTTAAGTGAGAAATTGAATGAGTCTTCAAGGCAGAGATGACCCCTAGACAATGACCTATATGAGGTGAAGTGACATAACCCTAAATATTTAAATGATGATGAAGGAGATGACCATGAAAATGATGATGGTGATTAATGAGATGAGGGAGCAGCACACTTGACCTAGACCTCTTTAGTGACCAAAATTATTTTCTCAAAACTTGTTTGAAAAAGTAAAAAAAAATTGACATGTGACTTTAGGAAAACAACTGAAAGAGTTATTTTTTATCATTGACATGCTGACACTAACATTGGCTCTAGCTGGGGATGGCACCTTCTTCAAGAGGTGTCAAGAAAATTGTAGATCAGGTAACCTTACCATTGGGAAATGGAGTCAAAACTGGACATTGAAAAACTTTGACAAACTGAAAATGATAAATTGAATCTAGAAATGACTTTAACTAGAAAAAAATAACTTGACTCTGACTTGACAACTGACTAGGACTTTTTGAACGTTCTGAAAGAAAAAATGAGATGAATATAGAAGTCTCATGGCCTTCTCCTCAGGTTACAAACTTCTTCAGCAACTTCCTTATTTCTTGGACATCAAATTAAAATGATATGTACAATGAAAGTGGACTTCATCTTTAATGATAAAGTAAGATAGTGTTTGAGGAACCCTCGATTGATTGGTCCTCGATTACTTCTTTCCCTTTAATATCCTCTAGTACAAATACTTTATTACCTCTTAATGCGGTGATCTTGTAATGTCCTTTCCATATATTGTCGAAGCTTTAAGGTACTTACCTTTTTCTTCATTACAGGCATCCCAGTAGAGAGAACAACATCTCCAAGCTTGGAAGTCATCAACTTTGGTGCACTTTTATCATAAATTTTTTTATTTTCTCATGAATCTTTGAAGTATGATTGAAGACTTCATCTCTTGACTGTTCTAGATGGATCATTTGGTTGATTCTTCATTGGATATCATTTGGTTCACTGTCGATATCTTGCAAAATTTCATCACCGGTATAGCTAGAGAAGTAGGGAACACCATGTCAACACCATACATGATATGGAAAGGTGACATGTTGATTGATCTCTTTGTGCTAACTCTATCTGCCCATATAGCATTGGTGAGATTTGTGTGCCAATTCCTCTTGTTTTCTTGCAGCATCTTCTTGATTATGTTCACCAAAGATTTATTTGACAATTCAGCGAGCCCGTTGCCTTGAGGATAGTATGTTGTGGAATGCCCAAGCCTAATGTGATACTTATCACAAAATTCAATCATTTTCTTAGACTTAATTACAGCTGCATTTTTAGTAATGATTTTGTGTGGACAGCCAAAACGAGACAAAATATTGTTCTCTAAAAACTGAATAATAATAGTGTCAGTAGCTTGCCTCATGGGGATGGCTTCAATCCTGTAATATCCCAAAAGCGAGAATGTAGTAATACTTAACACAATATAATAACTTACAACAATATAAACAATAAATATTAAGACAACATTAGAATTTACAGAGAAGCTGAGCCATTTTATTAGATTAGAGAAGAATCAGTTACACAATGTACAAAAAGTGAGTAGATTTAGCCAAAAGTTGGTCTAGAATCACCCAGAAAGCATGCTACAATAGGTACAGCGTAACTAGAGAGGCATTGAAGCAAATACTGCGTTGTCCCTTTAGCAGAGATATGAACATATAGTTGCGGGATGAATAGGGAAAATGCAGATATACTCAAAACTGAAGCTTAGATGATGCCCGAATTCGAATCGTGCAATGTGATGGATTCCCAAGATAACCCGAAAGGATTTTCCCGGATACGCAACTTTGGAAAATCACCTCCCTGGTTGATCTGGCAAATGCGCTGGGAAATACGGATGCAAGCTAGATCTGAAAAATAGATGGTTGAAATATGATATCGAATCAGATCTAAGCTTGAAGGGTTGATCCCTTCTTCAGATCTATGAGCTAAGAAGCTCTAGATCTAACTGTAATCCTCCAATGATGATTAGGGACTGGCACCTTTGCTTTAACCTATAGAAACTATGTTGTGAGGAAAGAAAGGCCTTCTTCCTCTTGAAAAGTAGACGATAAGCCGGGATGATGGAAATATTGATGGAAATGTGAGGGGATGATCCCTCACATGATTGCCAACTGAAATACTAGCAACTTCCTTCCTCCCTTTCGTCTGCAAGATAGACGACGTTACGGGAAAGTACGTACGGGAGGTCGATAACTTTGGCCTGATGCTGATCTGATGAAGCTCGGGAAGCTAATCTTTAAGCCCAAGACGATAAGGTAAACCCTCACCAATTCTCCGGTTGAAGTCTTGAAGACAACTTCCTCCTTCAAGGCGATCTTCAAAAATGCGAGATTTACCGAATACGAGTGTTATGCGAAGTAGGAAAAGGAGATGGCACTTAGAAACTGATGTATAATGAAGTACAATCACTCTTTACAGAGCTGCTCTAAGAAATAGGGGGATTCGACCGGGGAACACCATGTGCTAAACATCTGCAATCTGCTAAACAACCCAAGAAAGTAGTGGAATGTCACATGACAATTCTAGATCTGAAAAGATCTTACATCGAAAATAATCTGACATGCCTCATCCTTGCTTTCATCTTCCTTATATAAAATTTGAGCCTTCCCAAGCCTTGGCCCTCATCTAGATTGCACTATCACATGTGGACAAGGTCCTCCAAGTTGAACTGCGTTGTTTGACCAAATCAACCATCATGTCTAGGTGCAATTTACACCTTCCATCAAGTGTGCCTTGTTTGCACAACGTTCCCCATCACTTTATCATGAATGTCCCATGATCTCTGACATTGTCAAGATCTTATTTGACTGAATCATCCTCTGTTTGATCCCTTCAAAATCTTAGTTGACTGTGTCAACCTCCATGATGTATCTCATTAATGAGACAAGTTCTCCAATTTCATTCACATTAGTAGTTGCTCGGCTTCTGTTATGCGGATAGGCTGGTAATCCAAATTCACACACAAAGTGGATATTTATTCATATTGAGGATTGTGGGTCCCTCCACCCTTTTATTTATTTAATTCATTAAGAAAATCAAGGACTCTAATATTCCAAATATGATGTGAAAATTTGGGAATATTACAACCCCCACAGGAAAAGTGTTGCTTGTCCTAAAAGCAACTCCAAAAGTAGATGCAAGGCCATCTCTTCCCTCCCCAAAATGGCATCCACATAAAAAGGCTTCCTCCATTTGCTGCAATGTGTTATGTATGTTTGGTTTAAGTACAATCTTTCACAGCGCAAAAGATAACCTCCAGCTTGTTTGGTTAGATGTCCTCCTCCCATCATGATACCAAGTGACAACCATATGATTTCCAACATCATCATCAATACATAGTGCATAAAATAAAGGTGATTCTCTTCCACAGAAAAGCTCCATCACACAATATATGTCTCCATCCCATGTTTTATGAATTAGATTGAGCATTGATATGCTCTCATACTTAGCCCTGTTGGCTTTATTGGATCCAAGCATCATTCTAATGTTATGCAAAAGAATAAGGAAAGGATTTATATGGGTAGACAAAGATGTCAAACCATATTCTCCTAAGAGTAACCACCGAAGTTAGGCCCTTTGCTTCCATCCTCCATCTCCTCCATGTAAGATGGAAAATCCAAACTCCCCCAAAAGCAACAAGAGATCTTGTTGCTTCCTCTCCTCCTCATGTGCATCATGAAGCAAAAACATAATAATGGACATATGGAATGTCACATCAGCCTAATACAAAGAAGAATTCATTAATTCACATCATGAGAGCCTCATGCCAAGATTTACTCTAGACAAAACACATAGACATAGGAGATGTCATGCAGTGGCCAATCTCTCTCAAGTGAAACAAAATTGAACATGCCTTCTTTTGCTACATACTATCATCGATACCAAGACATGAATTAGAAAATCATGAGCTATTGGGTGGTAACCATACTCACCCAGGCATCCCGGCGTAGCCATTCCTCCTTCTTCATTCCATAAGTGTTCTTGAAGGCATGGATCGAGCCTTTGAGCGTGTGAAGACACTCCCAGAAACCAACATAGCTTGGCCCATGTAAATCTACAAGTGGTCATGCAACCCCTTGCTTATCCTCCCTCATCCATTCACCCCAATGTGGAAGATGAGTGATGTCTTGCATAATCTGGTATCCTCCCTTTGTAGAATACCATCTTCCCAGCGATGAAGAAATTTGCACTCCATGAAATTTTGAAGTTCACCTCTAATGAGATCTGTTAGCCAGACATTAACTATAAATCATGGCCTTCCAAACCAATGAGTTGGATTTTTTGTAGGTAGATTTTCTCCTTGAGTTGTGAGATGCTCATTGAGAAAGTGTCATCGAAAGGAGAAAAAGAGTTTCTCATATCTAGATGTCTAACATTCATCATCTTGTCCTCCATTTCTTCATGAGTGAAGCTACCTTGAGAATGTTCCAAGAACAATGGGGCCTCATCATTATCCTTGCTTCTAAGTGATAGCCGATGTATCTCTACAAGGTAATACATGTTGTCTCAAAGAATGGTATAATGCGGTCACAGCCGGTCATTGTACAAAGGATTATGCTCATCCCTTCTTTTGAAACTCTACACTTCAACTCAAGAGGTTGAATGTAGCTCATCCATGAAAAACTGGGATAGCTTTTCATCTCCTCCTTGATTAGATCGAGGGTCCTCTGTGTTGTGATATGTTGTTGCTTCAAATCAGCACTATGTTCTAACCCTTGGTTATGCATTGGCCCTGATGGCATGTCCCCATAAGTTTGATAAGGTTCTTCGAAACAATAGGTGACAGATATTATGCATACCTTGGATCAAGCGATATGTGGGAACCTCTTGATACAACACAAGAGTTCTGTAAGCTGAGACAATAGTGCCTCCAAGCTTCTTTGGCAGTAGGTGATGGTTGCTCTTCTCCAAGTGTACCGGCCACCGATTATCACTCATATCCTCATGCATCTCTGAATCCTTCGCCCAGGAATCTATGTGTCGAAGCCTCGAAGACTATCTTGCAAAGATGCAAGTGTCTCTTCTTCGGATGCAAGTACTTCTGCAGCTGGTGGTGAATGTAGGACTTCTTGTCCAGATTGACAATATTGACAGCCTCCTCCTTAGGAAATCTCTCTTTGTATCACATATTTGTCTTCTTCACATCAAACTTCTTTCTCAACTTGTGAAAGAAATATGAATATTTAGTCACCTTTGCATGCTCCATGTGACAAAACCACAAATCATTGGCTCCATCTAAAAGATGAAGTGCTACAATTTATTCAACCTCTTCTTGACTATAGGATGTAGTACGAAAAATGCATCTAACTCTCTCCTCCGAGCCTTAATAGTGTTTGAGGAGGATCCATCAAATGTAGGCAGTAAATCCTATTATGCCTGTTATTATTGCTACTATAGGATCCTCTTTCTTCTTTGATTTTGAAGAATTGTTGGAGAGTTAGCTTCTCCTTGAATTCTCTAGGCTAGCACGCACTCTTGAAGATATGGTAAAAGTGTGAGCCTCAGGTTAATTCCTTCCTTCACTTCTATACTCTTCACCTTCTTCAAAGAAAGTGGGCATAGTCGATTTATGAGGAGATCTAGGATTCTCCAGTTTTCTTCTTTGCCTTTCCTCTTTCATTTGATAAACCTCCTTGGAGAGATATTGCATAGATCTACAGAAATGAGTGGCAGAATTTTCTTCCTCCATGATAGATCTCATCTATCTACTTCTTCTTCAGATGCAAAAGATGAAGTGTCCTTAAGTGAGCCAAAGATCATGCTGCGATACCCTTTGTAATATCCCAAAAGGGAGAATGCGGTAATACTTCACACAATATAAGAACTTACGACGAAGATAAACAATACATCTTAAGAAAACATCGAATTTATAGAGAATTTGAGCCATTTTATTAGATTGGAGAATAATCGGTTACACGATGTACGAAAAGTGGTAGATCTGTAGTTGGTCTAGAATCTACTTTGAAAGCATGCTACAACAGGTATAGCGTAACTGGAGAGGCACTAAAGCAAATATTGCGTTGTCCCTTCAGCAGAATATGAACATATAGTTGTAGGATGAATAGTAAAATTTATATCTACTCAAAACTTAAGCTCATATGATGCCAAGATTCAAGATCTGGCCAATTTGATGGATTCCCAAGATAACCCAGAAAGGATTTTCCAGATCTGCAACTTTGGAAAATCCCTCCTAGGATTTGATCCTTGATGCTAGGAAATACGGATACGAGAAGCTAGATACGACAAATAGATGGTTGAAATATGATATCATATCATATCTAAGATTGAAGGGTTGATCCCTTCTTCGGATCTATAGTTTTAGCTCTAGATCTAGCTTCTTAATCCTCCGATGATGATTGCGAGTGCTTTCAACGATACAGCCTACTATCAAAATTGTTTTATGAGGGAAAAGAAAGGCCTTATTCTTGCTGAAAAATGATGCTATAAACTTCGAGGAATTTTGATGGAAATATTGATGGCGATGTGAGGGATTATCCCTCATGGGATTCTTGGCCTGATACTAGCGACTTCTTCACTCCCTTTAGATGCAAGATGAACGAGTGTAATTCTAAAGGAATTGCGACTGCTGAGGTCAATAATTACAACCCTAATGCCGATCTGCAATGAAGCTGCGGAAAATTTGATCTTTAAGCTTTGGCGATGAGATAACCTCACCGGGTTCTCGGTGCCGTCTTGAAGACAACTTCCTCCTTCCAAAGCGGTCTTTAGAAATCTACAATTTGAATATGGTGTTCATACGAGTAGGAAAAGGAGATGGCATAAAGCCTAATGTATAATGGAAGCACAATCCTCACCAGAGGCATTTTAGAAGCGAAGTTCAGGCCGGAAAAACCTATGCTAAACACTTTGCAATCTGCGCTAAACAACCCAGAAAACGGTGGAATGTCACATGACAATTCCGGATACGAAAAGATCTTACATCAATGTCAGCATGCCCTCATCCTTGACTTAATCTTTGTATATAACATTTGGGGCCTTCCCAAGCCTTGGCCCTCATACAGGCTTGTCTTTGTCACATGTGAACAAGATCCTCAGTTGAATTTGTGCTATTTAACCAAATCAGCCATCATGTCTAGGTGAAATGTACACCTTATCAAGTGTGCCTTGTTTGCACAACGTTCTCCATCACTTTATCATGAATTTCACATGATCTTTGACATCTTCAAGATCTTTTGAATGAATCATCCTCTGTTTGATCACAACTTCAAGATCTTGGATTGGTATCATCAGCCTCCATGATCTATCTCATTAATGAGACAGGTTCTCCAATTTCATTCACATTAGTAGTTGCTCAACTACCTTGTTATGCAAATCTAAGCTAAATTAATCCATATTCACACACATGAATTGGATATTTATTCATATTGAGGATTGTGGGTCCCTCCACCCTTTTATTTACTTAATTCATTAATAAAATCAAGGACTCTAATATTCCGAATATGATGTGAAAATTTGGGAATATTACAAATCCAATTAGTGAAATAATATGTGGTAGTGGGTATCCATTTATGTTGGTGAAGATGGAAGTGGATCTGCTTGATGAAATCAAGTCCCCATTGCGGAATGGTGCTTGCACTTCAATTTTTTTAAGGGAAAGGCGAGGCTTCCTCTTTCCTAAAAGATTTGACATTAATGAAAACTCATAAATTGTTTTATAAACATCAGAAAATAAACTTGACGATAGAAGCTGCCCTCGAGATCTTGTTAGTTGTAGTCTTCCAATAAAGATGACCACCACAATCACCTTTATGAGAAATTTGTCATCACTTTTTCAACTTCTCCTTCAACAAAACAATTCGGGAAACACTCCCACCCGGATCTTTCCTAATACAAGGCACCATTAAGAATGTAGTACTTAGAATGATATGTCAAATATCTAGCCTTTCATTGTGAGCGGGAGTAGGATTGAAGTGTTGTAAAACATGAACTATATCGGCATACCAAGGTGATAAAGAAAATTTGAGATACCTTGGGTAATGTTTGGCCTCTTGCTCTTCAGATAATGCAACAATAAAATTAATGTCCAAAGCATGGAGATTTTAATCTGACATGATCTTCGCCAGGCCTTGCCCTTTGATCAGATTTGTGGGCTTGATATCCAAGTCATATTCCAACATAGCAGTGATCCATTTACCTCACTGCCCTTCGGATCATTCTATGTAACCACATCTTTGACAACAGCGTTTGGAACATATCCAATGACATGAGAGTGGATAATGTAGACCCAGAAGTCCTTAAATGCTTTGACTAATGCCAAGGCTTGTTTCTCAATGATGTTGTACTTCAATGCTACATCTATTATGGTTCTACTAAAGAAGACGATGGGCTGCTCCATGTTCTGATTTTTCTTTTGCATAAGGACAACAGCAAGAGTATGCTCTGAGGCAAATGAAAAAATGAAAAAATAAAGTGTATAATATGGACTAATCAGAATAGGAGCATGATATAAAGCCAATTTAAATTTATT